>PVJC01012161.1:25078-40211 GCA_004026665.1 Murina feae | reverse complement strand
TTTCCCTGCTTTCTGGTGGCTGGAGGAAGATGGGCAGTAGGCAAGCTTGGGAGGCAGGCCGCATCCAGTCCTGGCCACGCTCAAAAAAGAGAACAACATGCAGGGGAGGGCAAGAGTCTGAGAGATCAACATAGAGGTGGTGCCTGCTCCAAGCCTCCATGGTGTGCCTGGGGGCAGGCCCCCAGCAGGTAGACACACACAGGAGGACTGCTCCGAGCCTCTGATTCGGCTAGGGGCAGGTCCCCATGGCCACACACACACACACACACACACACACACACACACACACACAAACACACACACACAGAAGGCACCTGGCAGACGGGGCCATCATAGGATATCCACTGAGGGGTCCCAGACTGTGAGAGGGTACAGGCCGGGCTGAGGGACTCCCTCCACCCCGAGTGCACAAATTTTTGTGCACCGGGCCCCTAGTACTAGTAAAAGAATCCAACTGTCCTTTATTAAGACAAATACTAAAGAAATACGTGAAAATGTGGAACAATGATACTCTTTTAACTTTTTAATTTTGCCTTGAAAAAATATAATTATTTTTCATAAAAATGTTATGTATATTAACCTAATATAGTCATCATAACTTTAAGGAAACAATAAAATATTTAAGACATTTCTCAACTTTTCTTTCTAATGTGATAAATATCAGTAAATTAAATCCACATAAACAAAAGCTTTTTGACATCCCCAATAAGTTTTAGGAATGTGAAGGGGTACCAGGGCCTAAAATTAAGGAATTGCTGAACTAGTTTATTCTTGGGGGTTCACCCCCTCTTGTCCTGCCACCTGGCCCGTTTAGAGTCACCTGGGTGACACCTCACAATGACTGCTGCCAGGGTCTTCTGGGACCACAGAATCCAGGAAGGGAATTCATCTCCTATACTCGGCAAAGCACAGGCATGAGGTTCTGGTGTGGTGTTAAATCTTCACTTTACCAAAGCCAATATAGTCTCTACATAAAGGAAAGACACTCCCCTTCGCCAGCAACCTTTCAGTGCCTAGGACCACACTCAACCCCGTGAGCCACTCCTGCTGGGCTCACTCAGGAAGGTTTGTGGAAAGCGCTTTCTTAGGCTTCTGCCAGAGGTGTTCTCCTAAAGCCTCATCAGTAGCACATAACACAGTGTGGAGCAGTTCTGGTGTTCTACACTCTTTTCTTTCCTCGTGCTGGCCCCAAAGAAATGCCAACCAACCAAATAGGCTACCACAAACCACCCTGCCAAGTGCCCTGGCCCTCCTGCCTATTGATCTGGAAAGCCCAGCCTTGTCCGAATGGCAGCTGGAGTTCAATTGGATGCCTTGTGATTGTAATCCTTGTACTGAACGAATATTAATTTGCATGCCGAAAACAAACTTTACTTTTCCTGCCACCAATCTTTTAAATTTGGACTGCGGGACAGTTTTCTCCTTGCCCTGGATGAACTCTGAGGTTTGCCTCAAATTTTTACTCAATTACACTTAGATAAATAAAGAACTCAAATAAATTTTCAGAGAACAGTCTCACTTCAGTCATTAAAATGTCTAGACCAGAGTAATAATCAAATTCAAAGTTTGGAAATTAATGTTCCTTTCTGCTTGGTTTCAGTATGACAGTGGTGCTCATTCCAGATTGCTCTCTCTCTCTCTCTCTCTCTCTCATCTCTCTTTTGCTGTTGGCTCAGATTAACAGTGTCCCACTCGAGGCTGCTCCTTTGTGAATGACCGGACCTTACAGATTGTTAATACACGAACACACTCTTCTACGTTTGATATAGGTAGGCTACCCTGAGTTCTCCAATCAAGTCAGTGCACCCCTCCCGCTTCCTCCATGGGTCTCCTCACTTGCCACAGTCCAGTAATTGAAAGGTATTGTCCTGCATCACAGAGCCCCAGGTTCCTGCTCCAGTGTCTGCCAACATCAGCGTAGTAGCAAGTTGTTAAATACTTAACACATCAGCACTGAACCTGTCTAATTCCCCAAGCTTCCAGAATGTGGGTCAAGCTCTTTGGTGGTCCCTTGAAGCCCTTCTTACTTGGCTGCCATCACACATCTAAATGGATGTCCCCATTCTCCCCGCTAGCCTTGGCAATGCTGGTGGCACTGCCTGGAGCCACACCTTGTCAAGTAATTCGTGGACCAGTAGGCAGTTTGCTTTTAAAGAGAGAGTATTTGGTGGCTACATTTTGTTCTAGGCTTTTGAGATTCAGCTGAATCAGTAAGTACCTCACTAAAAAATATTTTCAGAGAGAAAGGGAGAGGGAGGGAGAGAGAGATAGAAACATCAATGACAGAGAATCATTTATTGGCTGCCTCTTACACGGCCTACCCTGGGGATCGAGCCTGCAACCTGGGCATGTGCCCTGACCAGAATTGAACCATTACCTCCTGGTTCATAGGTCAATGCTCAACCACTGAGCCACACCAGCTGGGAAGTACCTCATTTTTAGTAATCTGTCATATTCTATTTGGTATGAACACAAATCCATCACGAAAATTTGTGTCATTAATAAATGCATTTCTGAATAGAAGCTAATATTACTGCTATTATATAGGACTCCAAGATATAGAAAGGGTATTTTGAGGGGCCAGGGAAATTATCACATAATTAAGGAACAACTTGGAAAATGTAGAGATAATTTTGGAATCCACATGAATGTCTGCATGACTAATTTTATATATAATTAAATATGCAACATATTGATTACATATATATTATATGTAATATTTTAACTAGTTTTGGGACATATGCTTTCCTCGGCATCCCCAAAAATGTATGCACACTATAAAGACAGTGTTTATTAACATGCATTTTATTTTCAAAATATAATAGAATATATAGCTATTAGCTGTTAAAATGTGTATACGTTTTTTTTGGGATACCTTGTATGTGTATCTATATGTTTATGTGCATGAAGAACTTTTGTCACTCTATTTGGACCATTCAAATAAATAGAAAAATGATGATTTATATCATCAAGAATATAAAACATCAAAAAGAAAAATCTCTGGTGGTGACAAAATAAAAAGATCACTTACTGGAAAATCAACTGAAGGGAAAAATAGTAGGAATTAAACTGTAGACTTCAGTGTTTCAAATGTAAAAGAATTTAAAAATTTGTTCTATTTAATAGTTTAAAACTAACATCATCTGGAAACATCAATATTCTCCCAATTAAAATTTTTTTCTCTGCCTCTTTTTATTCCATCTCTACGCCCATAAAATTCTCACCGAAGTTGTTCAACATTGTGCAGTAATTTATATTCACTTATTTAAAATAAAAACCTTATCACACTAAATAGGGGGAAGAAAAATGAGTCTTATTATGCTTATGAGAGTGCCAAATGCCTAATCAGCATAAAGAAAAGAGCAGAGAAGGGACTAATTGTTGCTTTAATGCATTTTGAGACATTAGTAGGTCAAGGATTAAGACAGGGAGATAATTCAAAACAGAGACTCTAATAAGGTTGCTAATGTATCTCAGAGGAGCACAAGAGGCACGTGATGTGTTTTGAAAATATTGATGAGTTAGTACTGAGGCTCCTTGGAAGTCTGTGGTGCTGTCTCCCATGATCTAGTGCCTACCCCACACAATAGAGGAGCTCTATTTGCTAATGTGGTGAGTGCCACCTGCTCCATGTCTCACAGTTTTCACTGTTCAGTGATATGGAGAACTACTCTTAGACTCAACATAAGTTTGGGTTATTTTAGATATGGATGCTTTTGTGTCTTTTGTATTACTGGTAACTTTGGAAGCTTTTTGAATAAGAAAATAACAGGCAGGTTGATACAAACATATCAGGCATATTACACAAGGATATAAATTCTATTTTTTCTCCATTTTAGGGTATATAGACAATCCTAGAGTAGGAACAATAAAGGTGAAGAAATCGTTATAAAGATCTCATTAACTCATCCTTATAAAAGGTTATTGCCATTTAATTAAATTATAAATGAAGTTCAACAGCACATTTTATTTTTTAATGCCACGGTTATAAATTACCTCAATTATGCATATTTTTGCAGTTGACAATTTGGGTTCTTTGTATTTTAGAGTTTTGAAGAAATATTGGTGAAAATTTAGAATTATCATCTTTTTTTTTTAAGTGAGGCTAACTTAAAACAGAATGCAAGCTTCATGATAATCCTGTATAATAAAAGGCTAATATGCAAATTGACCAAACAGCAGAATGACTGGTTGCTATGATGCGCCCTGACCACCAGGGAGCAGATGCTCTCTGCAGGCGCTGGCCCCTGGTGGTCAGTGGGCTCCTGCAGGGGGAGTGCTGTTCAGCTGGCTCATGGCTGGAGAGGGCCACAGCAGTGGCGGGAGCCTCTTCTGCCTCCACTGCAGGCAGGTGGTGAGGAGCAAGGAGTCCCAGACTGTGAGAGCCCCAGACTGTGAGGGGGATGTCCTGGACTGTGAGAGGGTACAGGCCGGGCTGAGGGACCCCCTCCTCTTTAAGCGCATGAGTGTCGTGCACTGGGCTGCTAGTATTATAGAAGTTTATATGGGAAATACAGATTTTAGAAACAAAGACCATACTTAATTCTTCATTCATTATGAGCTTCCTAATTTTGACTTCTGTCAGAAGTCCTTGAGAAGCGAATTGCTCTCCAATCATTTTAGAGACCAAAAAAGTGGAAAGTCAAGAGGTGCCCTTGAAGCAAGAGCAGAGAGCAAGATTAGGGAAGCCTGCTTTCCCCTGTGTGAGATGATGACAGCAATGATATAGCATTTATTGATGAACCATTTCTGCACCCTATTTTCTTATATTTGACTAGGAGCCTGGTGCACAAAAATTTGTGCACTTGGGGGGTGGGGAGGGTCCCTCAGCCCAGACTGTGCCCTCTTGCCATCTGGGACACCTGGCGGGGGGGATGTCCACCTGCTGACATGCCTGGCCAGCTTGGATGAGAGGCTGAGGGCCATTTTCATGCTGCCCACAGCCCCTTCAGGGTTCATGCACTGGGGGGTGGGAGGGCTGGTGAGTGCAGGCCTGGACGTTTCCCACCAGAGGGCCCATGATCACACATGCCTGGTGGGCCCCCACCGCTGAGGGGACACACCTGGCGCAGAGCTGGGTGGCAAGCCAGGGGCGGATGTTGGTGTGGATCCCTTGGGGGGCCCTGCTGCTGAGCAAACACACCTGGGGTGGAGCCACACAGCAGACCCAGGACAGCTGCTCCTGCATGCCCTGCAGAGGGCCCTGCATTCCAGCATGCCCCGCGGAGGCCCCCAGGAGGCGGAGCCAGGCAGTGGACCGGGGATGGGCTCTCCTGGATGCCCTGAGGAGGCCCCAGGCCGGACCCCCCCCACACTGAGCTGACACACCTGGCACAGGTATGCCGGTCACAGAGGCTCCCAGTGCAGAGCCGCCCTGCTAGCCTCATTCTTGGCTGGGTTAATTTGCATGCAGCCGCTCTGATTGGCTGGTGGGCATGGCTTAGGCATCCTGAAGAAATGGTCAATTTCAATATTATGCTTTTATTAGTTTAGATAATTGAAAGACTGTTGCTTTAAGCTGAGGCCTAGGCAGGTAATGAAACCTCCTGTTTGTTTCAGCTCTGTGGCTTCTATAATTGAAACATTGTTATCGTGACCAGAGGCTCAGCCAGCCTAGGCAGGCAGTTGCAACGGAAGCCTCTGGTTTGCTCTAGCTCCATGGCTGCTGGCCTCCATCTTGGCTGGGTTAATTTGCATACAGCCACTCTGATTGGCTGGGAGGCGTGGCTTGGCTGGTGGGCATGGCTTAAGTGTCTCAGGTGATGGTCAATTTGCATATTACTCTTTTATTATATTAGATTATTTTAGTGACCACCTGTTCAGTCACTGTTCATTTACATGCTCCCAGAAGAAGCTTTCAGTAGCCATAATAAATTATACATTAAACATCACATTTCTGCACTAAAGATTGTATTGTAAGGCAACTTTATGAATCTTTTTCTTTCTTTATGACTTTTATAATGAGCCCCATTCACATATGAGAAGTGAATGAGGGTAACCCGTGAGGCAATTCAGAGAGCAGTAGAGTTGTTAAACATCTCATAAAAGACATTGGCATAAAAAGCGGCAAAGGTACAGAGAACAACAGGTCTTAAAATTATCCATGGAAATCTCTTGTCAATCAAAGAAATTGAGGTTACTCTTAGGCTTCTTATGCAGGAAGCATATCAAACCCAAATCCACATCCTTCTAATGATTCCAGGGCTCATCTCCCCAGTCATTAGGATGCACTTCTAGCTCATACGCTCATGCACTCTTCATCCCTGCTGTTTACTTTGTCTCCCTAGTTACTTACGCTGTGTCTCTCTCTTCTCATTTGCCGTCCCCTCTCAAGGACTGATTTTTTAAAAGACTCTCTACTATTTCTCTCCAGTATGTATTTTAATACCCGAATTCAGATACTTTCCCTCCACTCCTGACTCTACTTCTTCAAATACTCCTTTTACCTTTACAATTTCAGATCTCCATTTAATATTGCTTCCCCACTCCTCCTATCCCCAATAGAAGCCAATTTAGGAAATGCTGCCTTACAGTAATTATTGAATTCATTCTCTCTTAATTTTCTTATGGTTCACTAGATGCATTTTTTGGAGGGAGGATGGGTGATAAAAATATATAAACCACATTATGTTAAAAATTGTATAACTTAGTATTCATGTTTATAGTTAGGTTCAAAAGTATATATAAAACTAAACATAGACTCACTTTATAACCTATAAATTGTGCCTCTAGGTATTTACTCAATTGTCTTGAAAATGTATGCCCACATAAACATCTGCTCCCCTGTCCATGACTTTTCATAGGAGTTCTAGTCATAATTGCCCCACACTGGAAATAATCATTATTTCTTTAAAAAGGTGAAAGAAGAAACAAACTGTGGTATATCCATACAATAGAATTCTATTCACCAATAACAAGAAATATGCTATCAAACCATGTAAAGATATGGAGAAATCGTAAGCAAATATCTATAATACTAAAAAGGGTAATATGATAATTAGACCAGACATCATTCCAGACGTCCTTCCTGACAAAACCAGGGCCCAGAGGGAAGCCAGCCAGGGACCTGGGTGCCTGCCGGTGGCCAGAGAAGGGAAGCCTGGGTCCCGGGTGCCAGAGGGAAGCTGGTGCTTGCAGCCTGGGGAAGGAAGGCCTACTCTTGCATGAATTTTCATGCATCAGGTCTCTAGTCACTAATAAAAAACCCAGTCTTAGAAGGCTATGTACTTCATGATTCTGTTTACATGAGATTAAGGACCAGGAAGCACTATGGAAACAGAAGCTTGCCAGGAAAGTACATCTTTTCTCAGTCAAGTCTTGCCATGACTGCAGCCTTGTGGGTATCCATGAGCCTGAGGACCATGATAAGACGTAGCAGGGTGCTTGGCCCACAGAAAATGTGAGATAATAAATATTTGTTGTTTTAAGCTTCTAAGATTTTGAGATCATTTGTTATGACCATTATGTAATTATTCCAGTCATATATATTTTATGTAAGATTAAAACCAAGTCACCAGATGAGCGTTTGCTTTTAACTAAGATGATATTGAAATGTTCTTAGTTATGTTCTTTGTCCTGGCTCAATACATGTTAATAGAGTTGTCTCTATAAATAGGACACCTTGAAACTAGACACAAGAATGCTAGGCCTTCTACCTTTTCAGAATAATAATACTTTTCAATATGTATTCCATTTTAAAATCTTCCCTTAACATATGGGTCATTCTATTGCCTTTCATGTGATACCTCCCTCACGAACCCCTCCAATTAGTGCTGACTCTCCAATCATTAATGGGAAAACATGAAATAAGACAAATAAATATTTGGTCATGCCTTCTTGATTCCTCCTAGATATGTCTACATTTAAACTCTACAAGAGTAGCAGGCTTCTTTCATGAGTTCTATGCTAATTGAATGGAAAAGAGTAAAGGGGTGGTTCTAGATAAAGAAGAAAAATACTTATTTTGAATAAGATGAGGGAAGTAAATAGAATCTTAGACCATTTAAAATGTCAAACTGGCCCAGGTCAGCATTGCTCTGTGGTTGAGTGTTGACCTATGAACCAGGAGGTAATGGTTTGATTCTGATCAGGGCACATGCCCAAGTTGCAGGCTTGATCCCCAGTAAGAGGCATGCAGGAGTCAGCAGATCAATGATTCTTTCTTATTATTGATGTTTCTATCTCTCCCTCTCCCTTCCTCTCTGAAATCAATAAAAATATAAAAAGAAAAAAATATACTAAAATGTCAAACTGTAATTCTTCTGGTTCCTTATTCATAGCACATTCAAAACTTCTTCCAGTGGTCTCTCTTTTCTATACAAATATGGCCCATTTTCTATACAGATATTTCCTTTGGCTAATGTTCCCATATGCACAGATCAATCTTCACACCTTCTCACACTCATTTTGCCTCTTCTTGGCATGCATTCTGTTTGTCTGCCATATGTATCTATCCCTGCAACATTTCCAGACCCAATTTAAAGTTTGAAATATATCTTTTCCTGCACTTGGCATTTTTATGCCTTTAGAACTTGGCATAAGTTTTCTCTATCAAAATCTGACTGATCTTCTTTTCCTCTATTTTTTTTAAAGCTAGTTAATTTCAAAGAAGTATTTTCTCCTACTTTTGTCATTTTTGGCCCAACCCAGAGTTATAAGAACATAAAAATGTAGCAGGGTATCAGAGAAATCTCTTTGTAGTCTTGTGAGGACAATCCTAGTAGATGGATGGTGTCTGTGAGGGACAACTGGATTAGATCAGAAAGTTCTCATCAAAGCTTTTCACACCTTCCTTGGCTCAAGGAAGATACTATGGCAAGTGACCATTGACTCCCACAGAAATAAAGTTTCACATGTGAGAGCTGATTTAATTTGTAATTTGTTATTCATAGCATGACCGTTGGAGTGATTGCCCCCTACTAAAATTTAGTTTCCTAATTTATCAGATGAATATGCCATCACCCCAGGTTGGATCTTCCTTCTTTCCCTCTATACCTTCTCCATTTTCTAAGGTCTAGGTCAAGTACTTACTGAAATCCACCAGCCAAAAGCCAGGAGAACACATTGGAGAGGAACAAAGTAAGCTTATGTAGCTTGATGAAACAAGGGAGAGTTCTCTCGAGAGAAACTGTGGAGGTCTCCACAGAAGGGTCTTGGAGATGGTTTTTAAAGATTGGGCTTATGGTAGGTGGTTCTAAATGGAGCTTAAAGAGCAGGGAGTCATTTCTGAATTGGATGCTGTCAAAATAGGGGCAATTCAGGGATTGGCTATGTTGGCAATTCTCTAGGTGGTAGGAAGGTTAAAGTGCACTGAGTTGTCATCTACTCTAATAAAAGAGTAATATGGAAATTAACTGTCTCTCCAGGATGCCTAAGCCACACCCACCAGCCAAGCCATGGCTACCAGCCAATCAGAGTGGCTGTATACAAATTAACCCAGCCAAGATGGAAGCTGGCAGCCATGGAGCGTGCGGCAGTGGGTGCTGTGGTTGCTGTGTGGGCAATGGCAGGTGGGGCAGGACCAGCAGGGCCAGCAGGGCAGGCAGGGTGGGCAGGGTAGGCTTGGCCAGCCTGCAAACTGCCATCAGCCTCTCACCCAGCCTGGCCAGGCATGCCAGCAGGTGGACATCCTCCGAGAGGTCCCAGACTGTGAGAGGGCACAGGCTGTGCTGAGGGACCCCCCTGAGTGTACAAATTTTTGTGCACTGGGCCCCTAGTTGGTAAATAAGTAGTAGTCATTCAGGTTAGTACAAAGAGGGGATGTTGGGTAGTTCTTTGTGTTTGCTGATAGTCCTGGTATCTGTCTAGTTTCCAACCTGGTCACAGCCACATTCCATGGATGAGGATTGATGTTTTGTGTATGTTGCTCATCACAGCCTCACTCTGCCCGTTGCCAGCACTGATTTTTCACTTTCTGAAATGATTTATTTACTGTTGCACACTTCACACTTCATATTTTTTTCACTTTTTCAATTCTATGATGTCATATGCTGAGCATAATTATAAATAAAAATATCCCAGACATAGCCATTAATATTAATTTGAGGTCATTTTTTCCCTTTGATTTCTCTGTTGCCAGTATTTTCCTGTCAAATTGTCATACACCAATTTGAACTATCAACAGTAATATATAATATGGTACTTCCATTGTTGTTATAAATTTTATATTTAAAAAATTATTTAATAGGCAAAAATGGAATATATTTTGAACTGATTTGAGTTTCTATAATTATTTGTACGGTCAATCTTTTTACATGTGTTTTGTGGGTATTTAAAATTATTTTAGAGAATGGTGAAAATGCATCTCTAAGATATATCTGCTCAATTTCTTATTGTCTTCATTTTCTTATAAAGCATAGCACTTTTAATGGCCTTGCATGTATGTGTTGAGACTAAAACTAAATATTTGTTATCTTTAAAAATAGTGTTTCAGTAGACAAAATACTTAATTTCTTCAGGGCAAAATTTCAAATATTTGCAGAAGTCAAAACAATAGGTATTATAATGAATGGGTAAATGAAAAAAATTATTATGATCACACTACAAGATGTTAAAGCAACATTTTTAAATGGCAAGCTTATTTATAAAAATACCACATTTAAATTTTCAAAATGAGATGACTATTTTGTGTTAAATTGCTAAATTTATTACCATTTGTTCTGCAGTCATAAAAAAATCTATCAATCTTTTTTATTCTTCCAAACATTTTTGGTTGGAATTCCATTGGAAATACCAAGGAGACTTCCTGAAATAACTCCATAATGTATGTTATCTGAAATTTTGTTTGATGTAATCTTGGTTTCAAATAGCAAGATAAAATTCTAGACACCAAGTACATTGTCATAAATATGTATTATATGACATAATCCTTAGATAAATTATTCTAAATGTTAATATCTCAGCCCTACATCTTTCCAAAAATTGACTTTTAAAATTAGCTAAATATAAATAAAAGAGACTCTTAAAATGTATTCCTCTTCATCAGTAATTTTTACTGACTTTGATATCTGATTGTTGCTTTCAGGTAATAACAGAAATATACTCAATAATAAAATATATATTGAAATTACTGTTCAAGTTTTTAAAATTATGAATAAAAGTTTATTAAGTAATACAACATAAAACAGATTTTACTATTTAGTGTTTGTGGGAGTTTCTTGAGCCAAGTTATGTCTTCCCTTTTGTTTTGTTGAACCTGTTTAAAGGAAGAGTTTTTGTTCATTCATTATCTTTTTATGTCTGACATAAATTGAGTAAAATATGAAAATTGAAAGTGTTCAAGTTTTATTTTAAATATTTTTATAATTATTTAAAGTATTAAACCATAGTAAATATTATTTAGCTATTGAAGCCTAATATCCCTGAATATACATAGCAACACACATATGTATTTTATACATAGAAATGTAATTTTATACATAGGCATATATTATATATGTGTGGATATAACATAGAGTTTATACATACTTACAATATATATTTAACACCTATACTACCTTAAGAAATACAACGAATTATTTTTTCTTTGACGTTGAAAGCTAATCCCCACCAGAATTTCTAGCTCTGAATATGACACACTTAATTCGCTTATGACAATCTTGTAACATCAATCATGCCTTGCAGCCAGCCACTGCAGCCTTTCTGTTGCTTAGTAGTTTCCCTGTAATTATTTTTTAAGTCATTTCCACGGTACTTCACAAACCATTTTTAATGCTACTAGATGGAAACAGACAAATTAATTCAATTTTCAAGGGCTTTTAAGAAATGTAGCTTGATTTTAGGTGGCAGTTAATTTCATACTGCTACCTTAATCACAGACATAGATATAGTATGTTTTTTTAAGGCAAGGTTTTCATAGCTGGAACCTAGAAAAACAAATTGCTGTAGAACAGTGAAGTTTTCTTTCTGTCTTTTCTTTTCTTTGTTTCTTTCTTTTTTTTTTTTGCATGGGGAGGGGAAAAATCAACCTTACCATCCCCTCTCCCATATGCTTCAACTTTCATGTCTGTTCTGCCATCTATTCCATTAGCATAATGATTAATGAAAGTTCTCCAGAATTTCAAATTCCTTGAAAAGTAGCCAGTGCTTGCTCTTTGGAAGAGACATCAAATAAAGAACAGTAAAAAGAGGGTGCTTCATGCTTTGGAAATCTTTAAAGACACATCGCTGTGATCTTTGTATCACCGCTGCAGAAGGGAGGGCCACATTTCATATTTCTGGCATTACTAATGACAACACAGCAACTGCGAGAAAGCATGGATTTCTGGGGGTGGCATCAGGGAACAGGACTCCTGCTGCGCTCGCCAGCTCTCTGCTCCGCACAGCTGCCTTCTCAGCTGGGGGTTTTAAATCAGCACTGTGAGAAAACACAGAAATGACCGTGATGCATCTTGCTCACCATGAGAAAAAGGTAATGTTCAATTAACACTCCAGCCTTCTGTTTTCTCTTTTTTTAAAAATTAAATATGGAGAAATTTTTATTATGATAAGCATGTCCATTCATCAAAAGAGCAGAGCAGTCTTAGATATGCATGCACCTAATAACAGGGCTTCCTTCCACCAGCCTTTGTTTGCAACTGACTTATTGCTGTCTTTGTGCACTTTGCTTTGGATCTTTTGTTGTTGCTGTTGTCACTCCTCCTCATTATGGAATAAAACGCTTACATTAAAAATGTATTTGTGCTTGCAGTTATGGGAGAGGGATACTGACTTCTTATGGTTTTGCTGAAATCAGTAAGAGTTGCAGGAATTATAGGGCTTGCTTTTAAATGTGTACATTTAGATCCACAGCGTATTAACACGGGATCTTGCTCACCTAGCTACATTTGCATGGAACTGTAAAAATATCACAATTGAAAAAGTAGACCTGTTTTAAAAGTATTTGAATGATGCAACATTGGGCTTGTTAAGGATGCCCATATGTACCTCACCGGCCGCTCTGTTGTGGAATGGTGTGTACCGTGGCATTCATGGGAGCTCTGCTTTAAGGATGGTTGGGGTGCCAACAAAAAAGAGTTAATTTCAAAAAAGCAATGCTTTTAATCCTCTAGCCATAAGGAAATGCACTATCTTCATTTACACTTGTTATAGGAATTGCATAGGTATAAATTAATAAACATGATTTTATAGAATCCTGTTCATAGAGTGATTTGCTTCTGCGTTCTTAGAGACAAATCCACTAGGATTCTTAGTTGACTACTTTATTTTCCTCTTTGAGAACAATTTATTTCACAAGCCCAGAATAATATAAGAACACAGAGCTATGTGATCTGTGTATGTGTGCATGCATGTATAAAATGTTTGTTTTACTCTGACTTGGGCCTTATGAATTTCCTCTCAGATTTTCGTAGTCACTAATTGACAAGGTGAATGTTAAGAGGTTAAATACTATTCTTAAGAATGGAGTTGAAGGATTGAATGTGTATTGGGAATGTGTCAGAATAGTTTTATTTTAAGGCTTGAAGCAAAATATTGATTGCTACAACTTTAGTAATTATGTATTATGAAATCTGATCAGCAATTCATTTTACAAACACTTGCTATGTGCTAGGTACTGGACTTGGCAATGAAGACAAAAGATAGGCATGTGGTTCTCACTCTTAAGACATTTACAATCTAAATTTCTTTTTTTTAATTATCAATGAGCTATTTTCTGAAGAAGGATCCAATGTTTAACTCTATTACTGTGCAGCTTATGTTGATGTATTAAATTTCACCTCAAAGGAGAATAGCATTTGCCTAGTAGGCAATTGATCTACAAAGGATTGATTTTTACCTACTTAGGCAACAACTATTTATTGAATGACTGCATTGTACCAGTCACTGTTAGAGATACTTGAGATAGAGCAGCAAACAAGACAGTGAAGCCTCTATCATGGAGCTTATTACATTCTAGCAGGAATCGAAGATGAAGAGGCAGCTTGTTTTGAGAAAGAGAAATGGGCAAGTGTGACTGAGAAAGTAAGCCGACTGACTTGATGTGATAGCACTTTATCTGGCCCACTAGGTTTTCCCATTGGACTATGCTGAGCCAAAGGAAAGGGGCTTCTACAGCCTGACCAGAGTGAGTCAGTGTTTGAGCATCGACCTGTGAACCAGGAGGTCATGGTTCAATTCCCAGTCAGGGCACATGCCCAGGTTGTGGACTTGATCCCCAGTGTGCAGCATGCAGGAGGCAGCCGATCAATTATTCTCTCCCATCATTGATGTTCTATAGCTCCCTCTCCCTCTCTGAAATATATATATCTATATATTCTTTTTTATTTTAAAAAAGAGCTTCTATAAATATTCATAGCACTTTCAGAATACTTGGAAATTACTTTAAAGTCAAATGACAAATTGTAATAACATTGCTCTTTCAAAGTCTGTGTTAAGAAGAGTGTGCAAAAATTAAATTACTCACACAGTAAAATGATTTTAAATTTCAGATGCTTCAAAGTGATTTTTTTTAGCAATAGTTTCCCCAAGCTTTCCCTTGACTGACCAACTGGCAAAGCACACAGGTTCTTAATGTCCATCGAGTTGGTCATACTCTCTCTGTTGGCTGCTTTGGCCACTAGTGAAGCTGGTCCACTGAGCATACTTCTGGGATCTCACCATGGAAGGCATTTAGAAAACATTTAAGTGCAGCTTCATCTCCTCCCTGTCTCTTATTTGAATGCCTCATTTTTCTGTTTTCAGATTGCAGTAGAATACATTTTTCTGTTTTCTCTTTTGCTATCTTACTTTGTTTCTTTCTTGATTTCTTTTTATATTTTATTGATCTATCTATCATCTATCATCTATCTATTCATCTATCATCTACTATCTACCTATTATCTGTCTATCTATACTAATAAAAGGGTAATATGTTAATTAGACTGGGAGACCTTCCAGGAGACCTTCCAGATGTCCTTCTGGACAAAGCCATGGTGGTGGGGCCGAGGCAGAGGTGGTTAGGGGCGATCAGGCCAGGGGAGGAGGGCAGTTGGGGTAATCAGGTCAGCAGGGGGAGTGATCAGAGGTGGTTAGGGGCGATCAGGCCAGGAGGGGAGGGCAGTTGGGGTGATCAGGCCAACAAAGGGGGGATGGTTGGGGGTGATCAGGCCAGCAGGGGGAGCCAATTGGGGTCAAGCAGGCCATCAGAGCAGGGGGC
>PVJC01012161.1:0-24978 GCA_004026665.1 Murina feae | reverse complement strand
GGTAGGCAGGCAGGTGAGCAGTTAGGAGCCAGCAGTCCTGGATTGTGAGAGGGATGACCGACTGTCAGACATCCCCCGAGGGGTCTCAGATTAGAAAGGCCAGGCTGAGGGATACCCCCTCCCCCATGCACGAATTTTGTGCACCAGGCCACTAGTCTAAAAATAAGATTCTTTTCCTTTTAGCTCACCCTCAAGTATTTCAAATCCATTTCTCCATTATCATCTCTATTATGATAGTTGAAAAAAATAAGTTCTCAAACTCTTTTGCAATGAGAGCACCCATATTCTTAGTCCTGGACACTGAGATACAGACATAAATTTGCTAAGAACTTTATGAAAGACTTTATTTACCTGCTGGAAGGGAAAGACATGGTAGCATGGCTCCTTCTTCCTTCTTTCTTGAAGGCAAACTGGAATGCTGAAAGCTACTGCAGCCATTTTGTGACTATGAGGTAGATATGAGGAAATCCCAGGAGAATTTAAGAAATGCCAACCCTAACATGCTAAAACCACTGAACCAATGCCAGTTGCCTCTCTCAAGACTCCTGGTTATGTCAGAAAAATAAATCAATATTTATTAAGTTAGCAGAAGTGGTGTTTTCTGTTACTTTTAGCTGGGAGGATTCCTAACCAATGCTGCATGCATAAATAATTTATTAGAGATTATTAAAAGTTGAGCATTTTGTTTTAAAATAAAACACTTAACAATAAAGACCAAAATGTAATTCTTGTCTTTAATAACTTTATGGTGGGCATTTTATATGGTAGGCAAATAAAAATCAAAAGACTTTCTGATAGTCACCCATGGCTTGAGTCCAATTTGCAGGGGCATATTTCTTACTGTTTCTTGGTATTCACTTTCTCATGTATAAAATGAAGGATTACATTCTTTCCAAGGTCCACTGCAGATTTATATTTCTGAATTTATTAAGATAAATGTATTTTAGGCATATAGATTTGTAACACTATGTATTTTTTAAAATATGTATATTTTTATTGATTTCAGAGTGGAAGGGAAAGGGAGAGAGAGAGAGAAACATTAATGATGAGAGAGAATCACTGATTGGTTGCCTCTTGTATGCCCCCTGCAGGGATTGAGCCCAAATCCTGGGCACGTGCCCTGCCTGACAGGGAATCCAACCGTGACCTCCTGGTTCATAGGTTGATGCTCAACCACTGATCTACCCTGGCCAGGCTGTCACACTATATATTGAATAATATTTTAAAAATTGCATTCCATAGATAGTATGGTTATGGAAGAGGTCATTGTACTTTTACTGTTCATCTTAGGATTCTATACATTCTACATTGGAAAAATTGGGCTATAATTTTGAGTTTTTTGATACTGCACTCTAAAAATCCAATTTATTTAGTTATTTACCTACTGAAATTAGTACAAAGATTATATCTGAAAGCAGCCTTTAAGAATAATTTTCCCCAGAAAAATGATATATAACCTCATTACTATTCTTCCTCTTTGCAGGAATAAATACAGACAAAAGAATTTCACTAATATGGAGGTTTGTTTGAAATCAGCCACTTTATGATATGACTACGCAACTACATGAAATTGGCACAAAGAGGTTTCATTGAAACCATAGAAATGTTCTCAAGTTGCTTTTGGAAGGCATAAAGCATGACAAACAAAACGCTGCTATACCATTTAAAATAAAATATAAGCAAAAGAGAATTAAAGGTGAATTGATCAAAAACAACATTAATGTCAAGGATCATTATATTTTTCCATCTAACCTTGCAGTAATAAGTGCTTATATTATTTATCAAATGCCAGTTGCTCCAACCAAGTCTTTCTTAGCTATATAGGTTGGCATTTAACTGCAATTTGTAATTTGGTGGATGTTGGAAAAGAAGCCACAACTGGAAATAGAAAATAAATAAAATTGATACCATGCAAAAAGAAGAAAATTGATAGTAAGCAAAAAGCTTTAATACAGAAAATGAAAAAAGAAAGAAATGATGATGTGACGATGTGTATGTATTTGTGTGTGTGTGTGTGTGTGTGTGTATGTGTGTTTGCGTGTTTGAGTGCATAGGCAGAAATGTGGGACAATTAGGGAAGGAGAATAAAAATGCACCAATATAGAGGTTGCATCCGTTTCATGAGATGAGGAAACTCTTGCCAGATAATGGACCTCACCTCTTGTTTTTCAGAGTAATGGGCAGCCCATGAACTGGATGATCTGCTACTTAAAAATGAGGGCTTTTTGCTTTCTTGGAAGGAACATAGCATCTCTGGGTGGTGCTGGGATATAAAACAAACAGAGATGCCTTTTCTCCACGTGCTGGAAGCAGTCATCCCTGTTGCCACGGAAACATCCTGAGGCAGCAAGGGTCACCTTTGCAAACAATTGAAAGACTTCAAAAGCAGATCAATAGAGACATGCAGAGACCTGAACTTCCCAGCTAATGTTGTTTCCTATTTTAAATGTCATTTTTCAACAAACACTTGTTTATGTGAATGCCATGTACTGGGAAGTAGGAAGGCAAAATTGAATAATAATAACTCTAGTCCATATTGTCAAGCGTGCTTTTAGAAGCCTGTGGTTTTTGGTAGAAATGCTTTGAGAGGGGAATGAGTAGGAATAGCAGTCGTGATGATGGAAGGACAGTCAGGTTTAAAAGCAAAGCTGCATTTAAGACTTCAGTTGCAGAAAAGTTCCAAAATATACAGATTCTTTACTCATACAAATACACTGCATTGGATTTTGTCTAAGATGGTGAGATCTTTTTACTTTAATTTAAAAAAATGTTTTGTCATGTAGTAGGTTTGTGCAAGATTTTGTGTTCAAAAAAGCACAATTTTATTCATTCATTCACTCGTTCTTTCAACGATTAATTCATTTTTTTTATAAAATATTTATTATTTCACATTATAAGTCAGGTACTACCTGAAGATGAGGAGGGAATAAAACAGTCTTTGCTTTTAAGGTCTGAGGACTCAATCTGATGAGGAAGGTAGATATAAAAACAAACAATGCAATTACTTGCAGAGGGAGCACAGTGTGATGTCTGTAATTCTTCCTGGAGAGGCGAGCAAGGCTTTGGAGAGGGAAATTGTTTGGTTTTAGCCTTGAGGGATAGATATGCATTGAGAAGGTACTCCAGCACTGGAAGGACATATTAAGACACAGACAACAGCAAATGCAAAGTGCAGATATGTGCAAGGCAGGTTTCATTGATGTTTTGTTGATTAATGATCAGGATGTATTTGGAAGAGTTTGGAGTTGAAGTTGGCACAGACCACAGAAGTCCTTATATCGTATGAAAAAGTTTATGCTTTACTGTTAGTTTTCCAGATTTTTCTTTATAACTTCAGATTTAACAAATGGGGTTATTCAATGCTATAATAAATAGAGCTTTAACTAGCTTACTGTGATTCTCTCTTTTCCCCTTACAATCCAGAATTATTTACAAATACCCAGGTGCTTTTGGAGGACTTAAGGAGATGAAATTACTTTTTTCTTTTCTTTATTGATTAGTAAGAGAAAGAAAGAGATTGATTGATTGTAATATTCATTTATGCATTTATTGTTTGATTTTTGCATGTGCCCTGACTGGGATTGAACTTGCAACCTTGGTGTATTTCTTTTGAGATGGCACTCTAACCAATTGAGCTACCTGACCAGGCCAGTAATTATGTCTATTATGCTTTATTATTGTGAGCAATTGTAAAATGTAGGGGAAACTCTCTTGGTATTAAAACTCACAGCAATATTTGATTTATTAAAATACAACTAATGGAATTTTATGATAGGAGTCTTGAAATCACATACCTTTCTTTTTCTTAGAAAATTCGTAAGTGACAAGTACTGACAGCTCCTTTGACTACTAATATGATACATTGCACACGGAAATGCACCGTTAACTCTTCCTTTATGAAGGACAAGAATGAAACTTTATGTATAAGAAAATGTAGAGGGCTTGTATGTTTGAGAACTAAAGCTCTTTGGCATCATTTAGGTTAGCCACCTGTTCTAGCCTGCATTTACTGAATAAATTAGATGATCTGGAGAGAGTGTGTATGCAGCTGATTGGTCTGCCTTGTTACCAAGGCAACCATTTTTCTCTCTCTCTTTCTCTCCTCTATGACTCTGAAAGGGTTCATAACCCATTAGTACTCTTCTGGGCAGGAACATGAGAAAATTTCTTTTACTTTTATTTCCTATAATTCCTGATAAAAATGATGGGTGATGGGATTAGCAGAATTTAACAGATTGCTTTCAGCAAACTGTTTTTTTCAGACTGTATATTTTCCAAATGTTGGTAAAATTTAGCTGAAAACCTTAAAGACGCATCACAGCTAATGGAAAGATGCAGATGATAACTAATATAAAATTGAAAATATTTTTAATCTCAAGTGAAGTTTGTCAAAGGCAATATATGTAAAAATAGAGATTCTCTGAATTCAGTCCAAAGGCAATGAATAAAATGATATTTTCCCAAATTATTTTAGCTAGGATTTCTACCAGGGTTTTCCTCACTTTACAGAGACAATGAAACATGAAAAGGTAACAATTTAATAAAGATTTTGTTAGATCCATCAAACTATAAGTTCAGTGGCTAAGGTGATCATTTTCTGAATCTCAAAGAGCTGGAAGGATTGTGGGGTGATGGCTGACTCCACACTATGGCCATGTCATCAGAAATCAATACAGATTTTTCATCCCCAAGTGACATTTAGATTTCAGCCTATCAATTTGCTTTGATTTTATAAACTATATTTGTCTTTCCTTTCTACCTTTGTACCTATGCTTTCCCTTTGTATCCAAATTATCATGTATTAAAAAAAATCAGTAGGCCTCCCAAACAAATAAATTTCTGTAGCACTTAACTGGTAACAGGAATTTTACTTTATCTCATTTTCTTCCCTCTCTTGTCAACTCAATGAGATAGATATTGTTTACCTCGTCTTACAGTTGAGTAGACTGAGATCAAGAGGGCTACATAACTTGTCAAGAATAGTGGGGCTGTTATTCCTACTGAGTTCTAGCTCATGCTTTTCATTATGCTATGGGGTTTTTAACTTTCTAACTCTATTTCTATAATAATACTAGCAGGACATGTCCTTTCTGAACATTGAAATATTAGCCAAAAAAAGCCATATTGAATCTTAAAACATTTAAAGTAAGCATCTTGAAAGCCTTCTCATTCCATTATTTTGGATTTTTCTCAGAAATAATGCAATTCCAAGCTTTGCCTAACTCACTCTAGTGCTGAAGTTTTTGTAGATACTGAGAAGAATGGCTTTATCATAGACGGCAATTCCTTGACATTTAAAAAAAATATTGTTATTGAGAAAGAGAGAGGGAGCAAGAGGTAGAAACATCAATGATGAGAGACAACTGATGATCAGCTGTCTCCTGCATGGCCCCTTCTGAGGATCAAGCCTGCAACCTAGGCATGTGCCCTTGGCTGTAATCAAACCTGGACCCTTCAGTCCGCAAGGAAATGCTCTATCCACGGAGCCAAACCGGCTAGAGTGAGGTCTCTTTTTATTACTTTTCTATAAATATTAGATAAGTGAATTAAAATTGAATTTTGAATGTCTACTTTGTAACTATCTCATCTGTTCTTTGCAATTGAAAAAAAGCATATAGCATCCTGATATATATAGCAGTGCTATGGGGAGGTTTGGAAAGGATTAGGTTCATGTTCTGATCATGAACAAACCTTAATGCAATTAGATTTACTCTGATTTCTGATTTTCTACCAATTTTAATTCTGCATCCTGAGGTTTCAAAGTTGGAGCTGATATTTTAAAATAAGTACTTCTTTGATAGATACAGGGACATTTTACGATGTAATCACATGAACAGGCAGTTTTTAAATACAGTTCTCAGTGTCCAATAAGGCAGTGCAAATATTTTACTTGGTGTAAAGACATATTGTGATTGATCCCAGCTAGGTTAAAGATTAACAAACACTTCACCAGATGATCATAAATATGCAGGAAAAGCACAAAGATATTATTCTCCTGGATTATGGGGATTTGGCAAAAGAAGAAAATGCATACTTTAATTTGCTGAAAGCAAGATGAATTTGCTTTTCTTTCCTCCTATCTCCAGCATCAGTTTAATGTTTCCAAGTTTCTCCAAAGAATAAGGCCATTATTTACAATTTGGAAAAGAATGTTATGTGAAGGCATTTTATTTGCATATTTAGAAAGACTTTTATTTAAATATATTTGCTTCTGTCATTCTCTTCCATAGTTATCTAGGTTAGATTAAAATGCTTCTTTTGTGCTCCAAATATATGCTAATGTCTTAATTCACTCAGCATGCTTTCAGCAACAATACATGGTCTCCCCTGTGCTGGATACTCTATTAAATGCTGAGCACCCAGAGGTAAACTTGCAGTCCCTCTCCTTCTTGAGTTGAGTTTTGTGGGGAACATCTGAAGATAGTCAATGATCTGAGTAGGGTAAATGCTGCCATAAAATAATGAGCATGCCCTGATCGGTTTGGCTCAGTGGATAGAGCGTCAGTCCTGTGGACTAAAAGGTCCCAGGTTCGATTCCGGTCAAGGGCATGTACCTTGGTTGCGGCCACATCCCCAGATAAGGGTGTGCAGGAGGCAGCTGATCGATGTTTCTCTCTCATCGATGTTTCTAACTCTCTATCCTTCTCCCTTCCTCTCTGTAAAAAAAAATAAATCAATAATATATATATTAAAAAAATAATGAACATGGGGGTTGAGGGACATGTTGTAAAGTGTGCCCAAATAGATTCCTCCAGCACCTACATATTCATCCTGAATAATCCTCAGTGTCTTACACTGCTTACCACTGTCCCTACCATTGCTTTCCTGTTTTTGCCCAAGCCTTTGGATATGTCAAAGTTTATCTCCCTTAGTTATAACCTTGATTTATCTCAATTCTTACTTCCCTCTTTGCCTGTGCTACATAGGTCAATTTGAACAATGTCTTTCCTGGAATTATTTTGCTTTGTTATGATTGTGTGGCTATATCTTCACCAGGATAATCCTGGCTCATTTCTTCCAACATTGCATTTTCATTATTTATCTACTGTAAAGCAGACTTTTAGTTGTTGACCTATCCATTAAGTCCATGTGGAGGGGTGTGTAGAAAACATTTCTTCTACAGGGATCCTCTCATGGGGAGTGCTGTATTACAGCTTTACCTCAGACATACCCTGCCCTCAACAAACACTCCTCTTCACTGGTGTCTGCTTATCTCTGTTGAGTATTTTCACAATATCTACAGTCAGGTTGCATGATGCTAACTAGAGGCACGACACCAACCAGGAGAGCAGTTGGCTTCCTGTCATGCAAGTTGGCAGGCACCTTCCACAACATTGGAAATCTATGCATTCCTGGCATCCAGATTTTTAAATCTAAAGTATAAGCAGCCTTCATTTTTACACAAAAGAAATCATATTGAACATGTTGTCCTCCAACTTGCTTTGTTCTCAGATAATTTGAAGACCTTTTGGTATACTCCAGTGCCGTGACCTGCATGGCTGGGTTTAGAATCTGAAGGAGGGGCTGATGCACAAATGAAAATGATATACAAGAAATATGAATTTAGAAGGCATTGGGTGTAAGGGGGAGTTTTTTTCTTGAAGAGACACACCGACTTCTGGTCAGGTCAACTATTTATTTACTTGAATACATATTTGCCTTTAGCAATGCATAGAGGCATATCATAGGTAAAGTTTGGTAAATAGTAAGAGGATTATCAGTTTGGGAATTGCCTTGAGCCACCACTATGTAAACAGATGAGGTGCTTAATGTCAGTCCTGCTAACACCCAAGGTCCATCAGCCTTCTGCATTCCTTGGTTCACTGACAGTATTGGCAAGTGCTGGCTTCCCACACTCCAGTCCAAAAGGAAATTTAGTGACAGACTCTGTTTAGTCCAAACCAAGTCTTCTAGAAGGAGGAAACTGTGGCTGTCCTGGGGATCTCAGAAACAGCCACCAATAGGCCATTGTCATGATATAACTCAACTCACACTGTCCTTTTTCTCTGGTTGTCCCTGTTCCACTTTATAAATTCCTAAGGGAGAGAATTAAGGTCTAGCGTAGGTCACATGTCTCCATATTTGACTCGATTAACAATGGCCAAAGAGACTGATGGACTTGGTTACTGAGGGAGTGGTAACAATTATACTTGTCTTTCCTTCATTTCCCAGTTTCCAAATTAAAGTGGCTTGTCAACACCAACTGTAAATTTATTGCCTTAATCTGAACAAGTAGGTCTCTTTTTTGAACCTTCTTTCTTCTTTCTTTAAATTAACATGACCACACATTAACCTCTCCTATTTTTGTCCTTCCCTTTTTTCTTCTTTTCTTTAAGGACAATTGTTTTGCCACAAAATTCCATTACTTCACCAATCTTGGTTTTTCTTGAAAATGATTCTGGTTCACTCCCTGATTATGTGATCTCAGGTTCCCCAAATAATAACTCTCTTTATTTGAAATTGTCTCCTATTTTATTTTCCAATGGCTCTTGAGTGGGTCTTTGACAAATTGAATCTTGAAAGTAGAGAGAATGAAAAAATGTTTGGAGGCATAAGAAAGTTTACTACTTTGAAGGGAAATTAGAGATACACTATAAGTGAGGGTACAAAAATACTTGAGTCTGAAATGGTAAGAAAAGATGATGGAGCATTGAAGGCACTGGTGATCACATGAAGAATTTAATAGGGGGATGACATGATTAGATATGCATATCAGGAGAAAGCTTGATGTAAGCTTTGTGTAAGACTCAGGGGCTATTTAAGGATTATCAAAATAATCTAAAGAAATATAAAGAGGGTCTAAACCAAGCATGTCAAACTCGTGGCCCACAGGCCACATGACCCACAATGAATATTTTTGTGGTCCAGCCAATATAACAGTATGTAAGAAACATTTCAATAAAAAATTTGTAACTTAATTTTTATAATATCCTATTGTACATAATTATTAATAACAAACTACAATGTTTGCTAATGACTGATTACTATAATCATGTTGCATTCATTTTCCCTTATGTATATTATGCACAGGTGCACCATTTCTCTCCACTAATACTAGCAGTGAATATTTTAGCAGGAGATTGCCCCATCGTTAGTCTTGTACTAACTTGTTTGGTGTGCGCAACAGGAAATATTTCTCTTTTGGAGAACAAGAAAAGTAGCTTTATTTGCGTTATGCTTATTAATTTGTGCATTATTCAGTGTCTGGTACTGGTAAGTTAATGTTCAAGAAAAAATATTAATTTTTATTAAAATGTTCTATTATTTTATATTAATGATTACCGTATTTTCCGGCACATAAGACGACTGGACATATAAGATGACCCCCAACTTTTGAGAAGATTTTCCTGGGTTAAAAAGTCCAGACGGAGATGTATGTGGCACAAAGGGAGCTGACCGGAGACACTAGTGGTCTCCGTCTGGCTCCACCAAAATGAATAGAGTGCAGCTGTTTTTGAGCTCCCCCACCATATGTGGTGACCGCAGATTTTCCAGTCCGGCTTGGAAGTTTCAGCACCTGCCCTATAAGATACGGTGACCAGATTTTAACATTGATAAAGCGGGACACCATTGATGGGGAGGAGGGGGAGTTCTTTTCTTTTTATTACTTAAAATATTACAAAGAGTAGTACATATGTCTCTTTCCAAAAATCGGGACTTTTTTAAAACGCCGCGGGATGCGGGATAAATTGTTAAAAATCGGGACTGTCCCACCAAAAGCGGGATGTCCGGTCGCCTTACTATAAGATGACACCCGGCGTATAAGATGACCCCTGACTTTTGAGAAGATTTTCCTGGGTTAAAAAGTCGTCTTATACACCAGAAAATATAGTACTCATTTATTTCAGCCCTTTGTATTTAGCATTTCTCTATCGAAATAAACCTATGTTTCTATGAAAATTGAAGCTTCTGTTTTTTTGCAGCTCACGTAAACTTAAACCTTGTTTATTTGGCCCGTGTTAGCCTTTGAGTTTGACATGGTTTGTCTAAACCAAAGCAGTGGCAGTGGAAGTGGAAAGTGGAGAGTAAATAAGTGAGCTGACTAGGAGGCAGAGTTTGTAGGACTTTGTGGAATAGTGAGAGAGAAAGTGTTGAGGTTGACTCTGCAAGATCTGGTGTTCAAAAAGAAAATACAAAAAAATAATATGTGGTTGAAGTGTGTGTGTGTGCACACACACATGCACATGTGCAATACCTTTACTTCGATTTATATTGACTTTAAGAGGTCTTTGGACCAGTTAATTGGAAATATCCACAGAAAAGATGTGTATCTGAGTCTAGGTATGGGTCATAATGTTGGTGAACAAGTTAATGAGAGTGAATGAGTGAGACTGAGTACAAAGTAGATATTTCAGGAACAGTATAAACAAACAAAACAGAGGCTTACTGAAAGAACTCTAGGGGATATGCATTTTCATACAATGAGAACAAGAAATGAATTGGCAGCATTTAAAAAGAAATTCACAGAGCCTTTTAACCACGCAGGAGAGAGTGATAAATTGAAAGTTAAGGAGTTAAGAGATTTCTGGAAAGAAGGATATGATTAACATTATTAAAGTTGCAGACAGGTCAAGTAGAATAAGGCACAATTCATGTGAACCCAGTTGATTACTAAACGACTCTGAAAACCTCACTCTTGGAAAGGATATAGTTAGCTTTCTGCCCCAAATGTGTGTAACCTCTGGCCGAGGCAGGCAGCTTTAGTTTTCGTATGACACACATAACACTGATTCTTAACTGATGTGGCACTCAGGATTCCTGAACCTTTTCTTGTTCCTTACCTTTGATAACCACAAACCCCTGTTAACTTAAGTGTTAAAAAAAGAAAGAACATGAGTCAGTTTTATTTTTTTAATAATAAAGGTTATATCTTTATGAAATTTCAGAAAAATAAAAATGGAGTTTCATCATTCATACTATTCCTTATCAGCATTCTGACTTGACTATAAAAATGTTATGTATATATTCTCATGTACAAAATAGTCCAAGAATTTCATTATGCTCTTTCATGGTCATCTGGGATTCTGTTGGCCCTCCTGTAATTTATGAATCTAATTTCCTCCTGATAGACATTATGGTACTCTTAATTTTTGATATCAGATGTAACAGAAATCGGGATGGATATATTTCTACAAATATCTTTACACATTTGCTGATTACTTACTTAGGCTGCATTCTCTGAAATGGAGTTTCTGGTAAAAGGTATAATGTTAAACGTTCTGATAGATGTTGCCAAACTCCTGCCAGTAGCTTAAGAGGTAATTACTTCTTCTGCTGTACGGTTGCCAACCATGGACTTGATAATTTTTGAAAAGTGTTTGCTAGTCTGATAAGTTATCAGCGTCTTTTAACCATTTCCTGGCCCTCCAGGTCATGCCTTTCCATAAACCTGGCGTCATAATAATGAAGACTTCACAGCCTCATCATCTTTCTAAAAGGAATTTTCTTAGTATTTTCAAAAAGTTGGGATCTTGTTGCCCAGGTTTCAATGATAGTCACTCATTCACAGCTGCTGTATGGACCTCCTTCATTAGTGATATCTTCACTACTAGAATACTTCTCTAGCATCTCCTAGAGGATATAAAGTTTCGTAAAATTTTACTTCCTCTTCCATTCTTGCCCTAAGTCTACTCCTCCTCTTTCAAATATGCCACTAATGTTTTCCTTTGTACTGGCTATTTTTGGTCTTCAATAAGTTATTCATGTTGTGCTAGAACTGAATAGAAAATACATTTTCCAACCTGGACAACCACGGCAGAAAGCTCTTCCCAAATGATGATGATAACAGTGCAAATCAATTTGAGGCAGACTCTTTGGACAAGGCATGCAACCAAATTCCAGCCTCCAGAGATGAACTTAAACACAGGACTTTTTTTTTTTTTTCTTCTTCTTCTTCTTCTTCTTCTTCTTCTTCTTCTTCTTCTTCTTCTTCTTCTTCTTCTTCTTCTTCTTCTTTTTAGATCACACTGACCAGTATTTTGTTGAGAGAACTCACACAATATAGGCAAACACTATGCCTTGCCCCATCTTTGGCTTTTCGTATAGAAATTTCTATGTAATATTGACTGGAATCACTTAAGGGCAAACGACATCACAAAAAGAGATTGGGGCAATTCCAAGACTGGTGCCTCCTCATTCCTCTGGGGCTGATACCTGGAAACCTCTGGTCTCACTTCTATAGCTGAGCTTTAATCAGACAAATAATTTAGTGATCATTACTCTCTCATTTCTTCCCTAGAATGTGAGCTATTTAGGGTCACAAAATTTTTTTTAAATGATCTTTAGATTCCCTATACTTCCAAAGAATTTATTCAGAATTTAAGATATGCTAAAAGAATTCTCTTAATTATGAGTCATGCTTCCAAGAAGGAATGCAGACATATAGAAGATATAAAATAATTCCTAAGCCTTTCCCCATTTTATTGCCACCAAATTTACTCAGGCTACCTCTAATTCTCTCATTTGTCAAAGCTTTCCCAAACAGCGCAGAAGGAATACATGGCTAACCCTGGTAGTGATTCCTGAGAGCATACACCTTTTTCGCATCCCAGGAATTTGGTGATACTCAGAATGTACCTGGCATCTGGCAATTTGAAAATATTATTTTGCCTTTTATCTTGAGTGTGTTTTGATTTATTGGCTATGATCACAACATGCTGTGATGCTGATTTATTCCTTTGATTCAAAGGTTTGGCCTCTTCCCCCAGTTGGAGGCAATCTTAGGGCATTATTTGATGCAGTGTTCTTTGGGGGTATTGTTTAAGGATGTCATGAAGCACAACCCAAACCTACTTAAATAATCTGAATTTAGAACTATTTTCAAAAGAAGAAGGTGAAGTCTAGCTTTATGACTTCGCCATCACTTTTGAACCAGGTCCATTTGAAGGGCCATATGTCATATTGGAGTCTAAGACTATGAGCAGAAAAAAAAATTGAGGGCTGGGTTTATTTTTCTGTTCATGCAGCTGGTGATATGGCCTCCACTGGGATATTTATGTTTGTAATAATTTCCTTTTCTTGAGTCAAATAACGATTGTGGATTGATACATAATCTCTTTCATCTTGAACTTCTAGACAAGAACTGAAAGTAACAACTCATGAAATTTGACATAAAGGAAACCTATTATTTAGTAAAGATGAGAGAAAGTAAGGTAAATTGGAGAAAATGTTTTTTTTTTTTTTCTGGATAGGATGCAGCATTTTTAAATGTATAAACTTGCCTTTGGTTCATGTTAGTGGTTCCCAAATCTGTCAGCACATTAGAAACCCAGGAGGTACTTTAATAATAAACAAACAAATAAATATTACAGGCAAAGTACCCTCTAAGATATTCCGATTCATTTTTGGGGTTTGTACCTGGACATTGCTATTTTTAAAACCCTTAAGTGATTTTAAAACCTGTTTGAAAACCACTGGTCTATGTGGCAAGACCACACTATATTCTGGTATTATCTTTGGCATTTCCTTAATAATTCTGTTGTAGTTATTTTTAGCTATGCAAAGCACTTGCGATGTTGCATCTCTCAAACATGTTGCATCCTTTATGTTAAAATAAGAAAATGATGCTTTCTATAAAGAAGGAACTTTGTCAGTGCTGTGCATTTTCTTTCAAATGGGTTTTCACAAAGTAGAAGGACCATAACGCAAGTATGTGAGGAATGCAAAATTTATTTGGCTTCTCTGGTTTTATCAGAGCTTTGTACAAAGGTCTGTAGACACTGTGGAACCCATCACTGACCTGCTAAGAAATATGTACTGTGTTGTTGCAAAAGATGCCAGCTGAGTGATCTGCTTTTAGTCAACTAGAAACAACATTAATCCCTACTGAGACGAGTTCCTCCTAACCCCGCACTCTTCAAAGTAAGTTAACTCTTGTGCTAGCCAGTCACTATCTGCTTCTCGGTCACCTTTGGCCTGTGGGTCTTCAGGAAGGTCACATGACATCTCTGTTCTATAAAAACGAGGGAGGTAGATGACAGGATCTCTCTAAGATACCCTTTCAACTCTAGGTTCAAAGAACGACAATTTAAATAAATACTTCAGAGGACCATGAATGCTATACAGACCTAACAGCAGGAACAATAGCCTTCATCTTTTCAGTAATTTTATCTGTAGCAGCGAATTATAGCCAAATCACATTGTTATAAAGGGACACAGACTCTTAGCATGTGTACATGCATACAGTAATTCATGTAAAATACAGAATTAATATCTAAGGTCTGGTGGAAGATAATATAGGATCTCTATATCAGAAATGTTTCCAGATGTGAGAAGCAGGACTTCTGATTAATAGTGGCTTCAACCACAGAAACATATTGTTTGCCTAGTAAGAAATCTAGAAATCACCAAAGACACAGGATCTGCTTACCTTTCTTCTCTTTCACACTTAATGCCCTTAATCTCTCAGGAGATGTCTGACATATTTCCAGGAATCAAAAAAAAAAAAAGTCTATGTTCAAGGTAGAAACAATAGAGAAGAAGACGCGGGCGGTGCCTTTGTAATAACCTGGTTATTATTTAATGGAAAGGATTGGGAGACCAGATAATACAGACATGCCATTTATTATATACAGCTTTGCCCAAAAGCTGTATTTAACACTTTCCAAGTCTATT
The DNA here is from genome assembly GCA_004026665.1 of Murina feae. Taxonomy (NCBI): domain Eukaryota; kingdom Metazoa; phylum Chordata; class Mammalia; order Chiroptera; family Vespertilionidae; genus Murina; species Murina feae. The sequence continues at coordinate 10,365 of PVJC01012161.1, read as the reverse complement.
CCCTGCTGAGCCATAGAGGAAGGAATGAGACAAAGGCAGTTTAGATGCATGCCCAGTAAGATATGAGTGAAGTGAAAAGTTGCCTACCTGTCCTCCAGTCATACCTGGGAACAAATTAGTGGCCAGGATGGGCGTGGGCACTGCAAGTGTGCAAAACCTAAATATTTTAACTTCCAAACAAAGAAGTGAGTTCTCTCTGTCTCTTTTCTCCCTCTCATTTCCAGGGTTTATGGCTCTCCTGTGGCAGGGGGATGAGCTCCCCAGTGCCCACATGGATCATGGCCAAGTTGGACTCCACACATGGACTAATGGACTTTAATTAGCTTGGATGCTGAACCACACCCAGCTGCTACATTGAATGGAAGCTCTAGACACTGGCCTTCCTTCTGGTTCTGTTGAACTTCCAGCTGCCACTCTTTTAGGACTAGCATGGGGAAAATGGGACATTAGAAACTGAGGAATGTAACTCCATGCCAATAAAACCTTCTACCAACTCTCATCCTCCCATTTGAAAATTCTTATTCAGCAATGCCCCAAGAACCACTCTCTCACAAACATGGGAGGAATTCCACTAGTGTATTCCTCCAGCAACAGAAGTACAGTTTACCATTTGGTATCTGTCATTTTTATCAGGAAAGCAAATCACTGCTCTAGCAATCAAAGCCATCCTCCACGTTTGTCTCATTGGCCAAAATAAAATCATCTTGCCACCCTACCTGGAAGGGAATCTGTAAAAGTCAAAATTTGGCTTTTCTCGGATCCTATGAACAGGCCAGAAAGGGAGAAACAAAGGAAAATCCTGCCTGGTTATTCAATCAACAGTGAAAATGCACCAAGAAATTGGGTTTTGAGAAAACTTACCTTGGAAATGAAGAAAAACATAATTTGTTTCGTTTATCCAATTAGGGTTTTGTGAATTTTTTAACAATGATTTCTTGATTTTTCTGTTGTTATTTTTTATAATCTGCAGAGAAAAAAAATTGATGCTGCATCATAAGATTACATGATCATATGTTGGATCACACAGATGACATCACTAGAACTGCCCCTAATATTCTTTTTATGTTTAGATCATAATGGCATGAATGGTACACCTGTGATAGTCAGCAACTACCAAGAAAAGAATAGGATGTTTTTAAGGACATGCACCACACTTTCCCAGTTGTGACGGACAAGTGATGTCATAAAGCATGACACAGTTTCACATGAGTGTGGGTAGAGGAAAGCGATAAGTAAATTGAGGCAACAGATTGCATCCAGTAGCATAGTCATGCCAAATGCTTTTGAAACCATGCCGTGGCAGTCAGTACAATGTTAAAATTTCAAACAGCTTAAGTTTCAGCATATCAAGATGACTCACTACATTAAATTAATAACATAAATTTAGTTTTATTTTATTGGCTTTGGAGTTTAGTTCATTAAATTTAGTTTATTAAATTTATAAATTTGTTTCTGTAGCTGACTAAGTCTCCTGAGCTTAAGATGTTTACACCTAGTTTTATATTTATAAAAATTAACAAGCATAGTCAAAACAATGCGAATCAACAGGGGATATATGGGTTAATATATTTTTCCTTTGAAAAGGTTCTGTGCAAATTTTAGAAACACTGTATTAGAGAGCCCTTCAAGTTAACCATGGACAACCCTGAAATTGTCCTAGCCTGCTCCTATGTCAAAGAAAACTAAATATGTCGATTTCTGCCCTACCCTATGCTTTGCTCTTCCACATTTTTAAGAAGTAATCAATACACTCTTCCTGCATGCTTTTAGCTTTGTTCCAGGGATTTTGTACTCCAATCCAAGGACCTGGCAGATCAAAAGGCATTAAAATATCCCCAAGTAATATCTATTGGAGTCTTTTGTTCATAATGAACTGTTTACCTACAATTTTAAAGCTGATAGTATTTTGCTGAGAAAAATCAGGAGTGTTTATGCAGAGAAAATTTGCACTTACTACAGAAGCTCCATTCAAAATCGGTGGCTCACACAGAACGCTGCTTTGTGCTCACAGTAGGCTATGGTGCATTTTCATGGAACAGCACAGGTAAGAACCTCAGAGGCCGTTTACATAAAGTGCATTCTGTCTCTAGGACCTTAGGAGGCTAAGGATATTGCCCAAGACCCATGAGGATTAGGACCTGGATGTCCTACAAGATTATTAAATGTTTTCCCTTGTGTTATATAGTTTTTTGAAAGTGGAATTGGCTAGTCCGGGATGGGAGTGGGGGATAAAAGTGTATGTTTTATAGAGGTTCACTAAGCTCAGGTGCTGATGACAGTATGACTGAAGAACTCAACACAACACAAATAAGTTGTGCTAAAAATTATAAATAGATCCATCTGAAGTGCACTTTTAGGAAAACTGATACTTTACTAAGCAATATTTTCAGAAAAAATGCATCCATTCTTGTTCTGGCTGGTTTGGTTCAGTGGATTGAGCGTCAACCTGCTGATTGAAGGGTCCTGGCTTCGATTCCAATCAAGGGCACATGCCAGTTATGGGCTTGTGTGGGAGGCGGCCAATCAATGATTCTTTCTCATCATTGATATCTCTTTTTTCTCTCTTTCTCTTCCTTCCTCTCTGGAATCAATAAAAACATATTGAAAGAAAGCATCCATTCTTTATAATCATGCAAGCAATATTAGCAACTATATATACTTTAGAGTTTCTTGTAAAAATCTTGAAAGTTATTTTCACAAAATGTTTCATCAAGAAATATTCACTTAAAATCAGGACACACAGGACACTGAAAATATGTTTAGTCTTTTATTAAAAAGATGACAGCACAAATGTCAAATAATCATGTAAAAGAAGATAATGAAGGCTCTGAGCAGTTTGAATGTTTCATATGAAAGCCATAGCTCCACATAAGGATAAAAAAGGAAACTGGAGCATATTAAAGAATTGAATTCAAAACCTTGGGAAAAATCAATGCATAATTTGAGCAACTCTTTCTATTTTGAGTTAGCTGATGTATCTCAGCAATCATCAGTGGTGGCTGTGTTTAAGTTAAAAAGCATACCCTGTCTCAGCTATCACTACAAAAATGCCAAATTATGAAATGCATTGATCCTGACCTGAATAAATATCACAGAGAAAATCTCTGCAACTGGAAATTAGAGGAGTCAGCTTTAAAATTTGAGATTTGCTCAATGACTCCTCAGCAGAGTGCAGCAGCAGCCGAATGGCTTTCCTCTCTCTGGAACAATCTGTGTGTGTACCTGTCGGCCATGCTTTCTTTTATCAGATACTGTTGCTAGGGCAACCACCTCCTTTGTACAGGCCCAGGATAGCTGCTTCTTTTTGGAAACGGACTCTGGGCTGGTTGCCAGATTTTCAATGCTCAAATTCAGGACTCTTCTGTAACATACTTAACCCTTTCCTTGGCCTGAGAAAAGATAGAGTATAAAAGCTTTTTCTTTTCTTTTCTTTTTTTTCTGGTTATCCCCCAAAGGAAGTAGAAACTATCACATGGCTATAATCTAAAAGTATTCTTTCTCTGGGACATATGTTGTGTCTACAAGGCAAATTAATATGATTGATTTTTTAAAAAAAATAATTAAAAGGGAGACAACCATTATTGATGTTTTCAGGACATTAGGCTTCAGAAAGGCTATGTTTTTAGTTTGGTTTGTAGTCCTTGATTCTAATCTAATGCAGGGAAAAAATCAGTTCACTCTAATAAGAGGCAATAGCTTTTTTGATATTGTATTCTTTGCTGTTTTCTACTGAAATGCAAAATGTACCATTCTTACAAAAGGAAAAAAGTAAAAGCTTCCAAACCCAGTCTCCTTATAATCATTTGAACAAACCATATTCCTTAATAGTTTGAATTCTTCCTATCCTTTCTGCTGTTTTAAAAAATGTTTCTATTGATTTTAGAAAAAGGAATGAAGAAGGAGAGGAAAAGATAGAGAAACATCAATGGGTAGCCTCCTCTGGGCTCCCTTTTGTGGATGAAGCCCACAACCTAGGCATGTCCCCTGACAGGGAATTGAACTGGGGACTTTTTGGTGTATGGGATGACACTTAACCAACCAAGCCACGTGGATCAGAGCGCCTTTCGGCCTTTATTTCTAAGCGTCGGACTGCAAGATTGAGAAGGGGGTTCACAGTTCTTCTGGATTAATTTGTGATGATACTTCTCATTATTTATGAAATGGTTCATTCCATTTTTGAACTCCAATTAGTACGCATTCTTAATATTTTCATTGTCCGAGGGCAATATCCAACTCTTGGTTCTACTTCCATACTTTGAAGCCATGTAGAAGAAATCTAGACCACTGTTTACATTATAGCTCTTTAGTAAGACTAAAAGTAGCTATTATGCCTCCCTAAGTGTAGGGGCCATGGAGGGGTGCCTTCTAAAGACCTGCTGGGAGAACCTACAGGGTTGATAGACTTGAGTTGCTGGACCTTCATATCCACTGGGGCACCAATGAGAGAGCATCCTTCTGCCAGGCTGCTCCCAATCATTGAACCAGCCATTCCTGACTCTAAGGAGATTTGTCTAGAAGCCAAGTTCAGCTTGGGGACTTTCTGCAGGTTCCTTAATTTCTTGAATAATAGATGTAAAGTTGTAAAGCATTGTGGTAGCAGTGTTGTCTGTGGAGTGTCTTAAAGGAACGTTGGTGATCATTATCCTTTGTTATTTTCAGAAGTCCTAGACTGTTCTTATGTTCTTGAATTTGATAATTATTATTCACCAATTTCATTTCTTTATTCTTGAGAATGTTTTTAAGAAGGTCTCTATTTTATTGGTATTTAAAAAATTTGTTTACAGCTGATAAAGGATTCATATCCAAAATTAATGAAGAACTTATATAACTTAATGCCAAGAAGACAAACAACCCAATTGCAAAAGGGGTAAAGGATCTAAATGGACATTTCTCCAAAGAGGACATTCAGATGGCCAATAGACATATGAAAAGATGCTCAATGTCACTAATCAGAGAAATGCAAATTAAAATTACAATGAGATATCACCTCATGCCTGCCAAAATGCCTATTATAAACAATCAACAAACAATGAATATTGACAAGGATGTGCACTACTGGTGGGAATGCATACTGATATAGCCACTGTGGAAAGCAGAGTTGCCTCAACAAATTAAAAATAAAACTACCTTTGACCCAGCAATTCCACCTCTGGGAACATACCCAAAGAAACCTGAAACACTGATTCAAAAGAATACATGTACTCGTATGTTCACTGAAGCATTATTTATTATAGCCAAGATCTGGAAGCAGCTCAAGTGCCCATCAGTAAATGATACAAAAGCTACGGTACATTTACATAATGGAATACCATGCAGCTATAAAAAAAGAAGGACCTCTTATCCTTTGCGACAGCATAGATGGACCTGGCAATCATTATGCTAAGTGAAAGAAGCCAGTCAGAGAAAGACAAATACCATATGAGCTCACTTATATGTGGAATCTGATCAACAAATAATTTAACAAAAAAATAGAAACAGAAGCATAAATACATAGAACAGACTGACAGCTCTCAGAGGAGATGAGAATTGAGGAGCTGGTGAATAAAGTGATGGGATTAAGAAAAAAATATATAGCCCTAATCGGTTTGGCTCAGTGGATAGAGCGTCGGCCTGCGGACTGAGGGGTCCCGGGTTCGATTCCGTTCTAGGGCATGCACCTTGGTTGCGGGCACATCCCCAGCAGGGGGTGCGCAGGAGTCAGCTGATTGATGTTTCTCTCTCATCGATGTTTCTAACTCTGTATCCCTCTCCCTTCCTCTCTGTAAAAAAATCAATAAAATATATTTTTTAAAAAGAAAAAAATGTATGTGACACATAGACACTAACCATAGTATGGTGATAGCCAGAGGAAAAGGGGGTGAGGGAGTTGGAAGTGGGTAAATGGGACAGAAAGAGGATTGACTTTGGCAACGAGCACAAGCTACAGTATGCAGATGATGTTTTATTGAGTTGAATACTTGAAACCTGTATGGTTTCATTAACCAATGTCACTCCAATAAATTCCATTAAAAAAAAAAAAGGTAGCCCTGTCCAGGTGGCTCAGCTGGTTGGAGCATCATTCCATACACCAAAGGCTGCAGATTCAATTCCAGGTCAGGCACATAACTAGGTCAGGTTTCATCCCTAGTCAGGGCGCCTAAGGGAAGTAACCAATTGATGTTTCTCACATCAATGTTTCTCTCTTTCTCCCTTCCTTTCTCTCCACAAAATCAATAAAAAAAATACCTTTGGGTGAGGATTAAAAAACATTAAAAATAATAAAGGTTTTATAAACACTATTACCATGTTAGAATAAAAATAATGGTGACACCTAAAAATGCATCTGTTTTCATCTATGAATACTTATATAAAACTAGAGGCCCAATGCACAAAATTTGTGACCTTGGGGGTCTCTCAGTCCAGATGGTGAGAGGGTGCAGGCCAGGCCGAGGGACCCCCACTGGTGCACTATTGGGGGCAGGGAGGGATGTGGGAGGTTGGCCAGTTGGGGGAGACCATGGAAGGGCTCCAGGATGTGTCCAGACCATCTTGCTCAGTCCTGAGATGGGCCAGAACCCAGAAGCAAGCTAACCTACTAGTTGGAGCATCTGCCCACTGGTGGTCAGTACACATCATAGTGAGTTGTTGAACGGCATTAACATATCATCAGCATAGTAAGATTGGTTGAATGGACTACTGGATGACTAGGCACTTAGCATATTAGGCTTTTATTATAAAGGGTATTAATTTATATTTTACTTTTATTGTTGCTTCCATTCAACTTTCTTTGGGAGAAGACTGACTACATGTGTTTGAATAGTTTTTTTTTATTCAATAAGAGACTAATAATTATTGAAGAAGAAAGAAATGTGTGCATTTATTGTGTATTTTATTGCTTAAATGGAATGTTTTAATACCTCAGCATTTACATTTTTAAATTCTTTGAAATTTTTTTATCCCTTTGTCAGAGTATCTTGCTCTTGATTTATGAATGCAATTTGTCCTCAACTTCCTCTGAGAATACTAACATTCTCTTAACTTTCATGTATTAACCCTATTTCACTAGAATAATTTATTGTCTCTGTCTGAGCTTCTTTTCAGGATATTGAGTGTTGTCCAACATCACATTATCTGACAATCATACCAATTTTTGAAATCCCTGACATAGATCCATATGTTGCAGCTGGTGTGGACTTCTCCCACATAGCACTGAGCTAAGAATCTGTGTAGCTGTGTCAAAGGATAAATATGTGTATCTTCTCTCTATTACCATTGCAACTTGCATTGCTACAGGCATATCTTTTAGCTCTACCAATACTTTGTGTTTTCAATTTGTTTTGATTTTCTTCACTATGGGAAAACCAGACATAATATATTAAGAAGCCATTTCCTTCCTGGCTGTGAGAGCATTGTCAAAGTTCTCCAGCTTGCTCCCCAGTGTCTTCTTTCTAAACCAGCCCAACATCTATCTTCTGAGGGTGAGAAGATGTGTCTGCTTCCGGCCTAAATTTTAGTTGTCAGTGGTAAGAGTTGTAGGGAGAGATTTACTGCATAAATTAAAGTTTCTGGAGCTTTTACTGCTGTGTTGAGTCATTTTATCCTGCATGTGTAGTGTGGCTAGTCGTTAGCTGGAGAGCTATTTATTTTTTCTCTCTCTCCTAACACCAATAATTGAAGTCTGCTTTGGCAAAATTCCCACATTTCTTTAGTGATCAGCCCAACCAAAATTCAAGCATGGTGTGAATGTACAGTCAGGGGTGTCTAGAATTGAGACTGTTCTTGAACTTACTCTGTAGTCTTCCATGTAGCCTCCCTGTCACCTCCTTTGCCAGCCTTGATTTTGGGTTATTTTGCTGAAAGACATATTACACTCAACCTTTAGCATAATTTTGTTCCACTTGAGTGCAGTAATAAGTAATATCCACTTGCTATCATCAAGTAATTCTTTCATTTCTTGTCCATTGTTAGTATCTGTCTCTGTACAATGTCCTTTTTGATTCTATGTAATCATTTGTTGAAGTCTAAAGTTAGAAAAGAAGAAAGTATCTCTACCAACGTGTAATCAAGAAAGAAACTGAGCACTACCCAGTTGGGCTCAGTGGATAGAGCATCAGTCTGCGGACTCAAGGATCCCAGGTTTGATTCTGGTCAAGGGCATGTACCTTGGTTGCGGGAACATCCCCAGTAGGGAATGTACAGGAGGCAGCTGATTGATGTTTCTAACTCTCTATCCCTCTCCCTTCCTCTCTGTAAAAAATCAATAAAAAAAATAAAAAGAAAGAAAGTGAAATGTAAAATTGTGTTCCTTTAGCAAATAAGTTGATTTTTTTTTTTTTTATGTGCTCCTTATTCCAACAATTTCTTTCCAGGACGTTCTAAGCTCTCAAAGATCACCAACACAGTTTGCCAATTTCCATGTAAGTATAGAGTTAAGGTAAAGTGTGCCTGTGGGTTCACAGTGACAGAAAACAAACGATTTGTTAGGCATCTCATTCAAATGGGTGGGATTAGTGGTGCTATTGTCCCCCGGCCTTTTGTTGTTGTTTTTTTAAGTCTCTGTAAATGAAATTTTATGTAAATGTATTCTATATTTTCTATAGTTACACAGCTCCATACTGGAAGATTCCAATTTATCCAAAAACGAATGTGTTTCTTTTTTATTGTTCCAAAAAGTCTGTTCCATCTTTTTGATTATCAGGTAATAGCTTGGTCTTATCTTCTATGTTCAGGTACCTGAAGTTTTACTTAACTATATTTTGCAGAATGTGGAAGTTGAGGCTCATAATATTTAAGGAATTCTTAAGATACATAGTGAAAAAATGCTAGAATCCAAATAGTCTTTCTCAGATATAGTCATGCTTCTTCTACATATAATTAGTTACCTGTTTAAATATGAATGAAAAATTTTTAACAAAGATTTTAATGACTATCTTATTTTGCAATATACCAATTTGACCAGAGACTTGCGGAAGTAAACATGTCATGCATCTGAAATGTATACAATTATAGGGTTGAAAATAGAAGCAATGAAGGTATAAATTATCTATATCGTTGAACTTATTGACAGAGATAATTATTATAAACAACCAAAACAACAACAGAAATATTCATAACAAGACCAAGGTTTTACAGGTAAGATAGTGAGTATCTTTTCTGTTATAGAATAGAAGTTGGCTCAGGCATGATAACCTATAATGATTTCCTGGAGCATCCTGCAGAATTCAATCTCTAGAAATTATTTCTTGTCTCGTGTCCTTATGGATGCTTCCTGGGCTCCTGATGGCTCCTTGGCTCCTGTTCTTGCCGATGGCATTTGGCATCTGTCCTATTTGGCTCTGGATTTCCTTGACCTCTGGCTGCTCCTGCCTAACCCTGTGAACTGGGTCTTTACCAGGAATGGAGGCTGCTGCTCATTTGCTGCTTTTTACTGACTCTGCAAATTCCTCGTCTAAATCGCTTAACCTGGTGATAGGTGTCAGTGAGGACATATGTAGGCAACGCAAATGGAGGGTTACATAACTACCCAAACAACTCTTGCCGAATTCAGTTCAGGTAGAAATATTCATGTTGTTTTGGGTTAGGTATATAAAAATGAAGCCTTTGATCAGAGCTCTTACTTTAATATGTTCAGGGTGTGATATGCCATACAATAAAGGGGCCCCAGTTTTTACTTTTTGAGCAAGCAAATATTACTTTTTATTATTATCTCAAACTTATTTATTTATTGTCTAACATTTTACATATGTCCCCTTTTTCCCTGCTTGACCTGCCCCCCTCAGCCATTCCCACCCCTGACAAGCCCCACTGCTCGAGTGTCTGTGTCCATTGGTTATCCTAATATGCACACACACACGTCCTTTGGCTGCTCTTTAACACCCTCTCCCCTGCCACTTGGAGCATATTATTATTGACTAATGAACTGAGTAGAGACAATTAAAATATAATCTGAAACCAAAATATTCAGGAAAGATAGCTGAAAAAGAGGAAATTTCAAGTGGTATCATTCTGGACATAAGGCAAACTACAACATTGATACCATTTCAAAATTTTAAAATTTCCCTGTTGTATTTAGATGGTTCAGGGACACAGATTCCAAATTCCAGTGGATACATTTAGCTCCATGTCATTCAAGCCTCTGGGTCAGAGTAAGGTTTGTTTTCTCTCTCTCTCTCTCTCTCTCTCTCTCTCTCTCTCTCTCTCCCTTACTCCATCCTTCCCTCTCTTCCTCCTTCCAATCCTCTCTTTCTGTTTCTCTGTCTCTGTTTTTCTTTTAAGCTGAGCATATTTATTATAGACAGTTGTTAGGAGAAACTTGATTTATTTATTTATTTATTATTTTTTTTTTTTTTGGTTTTTTTATTTTTTTTTTTTATTTTTTTTTTTTTT
>PVJC01012160.1:0-40138 GCA_004026665.1 Murina feae | reverse complement strand
ACAAGAAGAGAGGGCTGGTAAACTTAGTATCACTGTGCAGCTCTGCAGAGAAGACTGTCAGCAGCCTGGCACATGTGCATTTAATGTGAAGCCTCTTGTGTCTAAGAATAAAAGCAAGCCCCCAAGTCTGACACAGAGAGGGGATACAATAAGGCAGCTCCCCACACCACCTACACTCATCAGAGAGGAGGATGTTACTTCTTTGGTTTCATGGAAAGGTATTTGTATTCACATCACTGAGTATTAGTCACTCAGTAGATGAAAGGACTATTTTAAACTTTAAAGGCTACCTTGGTGTCATTCTAAGAAGTGGGGATGAGGCCCTGGGGAAAGTGTTGAAATCCTGGAGAATTATTTTAACTATTACAAGTGGTTTAATATTTGTGAGTTTGTGGTTTTGAGATTAATAGTTTTATAGCCTATGTGTGGGGATTTATGTTTTTAATTCTAATATTTTACCTTACAATTTTCACTCTTAAAGCATCTGTTTGTTTAAATACCACTTGATCTTCTCTATAACAAGTGTGCTCTACATTTTTTTTGGTCTCTTTTCAAAGTTAATCTATTAAGCAGTTTATATTTCCTTTAAAAGACACCTGAGATGCTTTTATATATAATTTCTAAAATATTTAATAGGCATAATGGCTAGGAAAAAAGTAACATTTAAGGAAAAAAAACCTACAGAACCAAAGAGAAGTTAGAGCTGAAGAAAATTTCCTTTCTTTCTTTTCGTGATTGCATTAGGCAAGTAAAAGCTATAGGAGACAATTTACCATAAAATTAAAATAAAAAATCTGGGGATCTGTCATCTCCAAGAATTCTGTTAAAAAATACCAAAAATAACTGGATTTACTTTATATTTCCAGATAGAAAGACAGGAAAAGTTTAGAGTCTTAGGTGAGATCAAACTTTTTGCCTATCACAAAGAAAGATAAATGACTAATGTCAGATTTTCTTTTAAAAGAAAGATATACAGGACAAGAAGAAAATGAAGCTCATCTTAAACATGTGATCAGGTTACATTAAGTGACCTTTGGAATGGATGATTTGACAATGTTTTAAAGTTCTTCCTCATTATATTACTCACCTCTTGAATTGCAGAGTCCAAAACTGCCTAAGGGTCAACCGATTTCTCTCTACACAGCCGTGCGCCACATTTTGGTTGGATAAATTCAACTGGAGATGTTGGTTACACTTCTTATTCTGTTTCCCTTTGAGAGATAATTATTGAATAATTATAGGAAAGTAGTTGCTGTTTGCAAAAGACGTTTTACTTTATGAATTTAATGCGTAGTAGCATTCTTTAAAATTCACTGTAAGTTTTGCCGCGAAATAATAAGCCGTCAAAATGGGGAAATCCAAAGAAAACCTCAGATAATTATAAACATGTAAAAAAAAAAACACCCCAAAACGATACCGAACCATCTGAATATTCTGTTTTAATGTCTTACTTCACTCAACAAACTATTGTGAAAAGATTGGGCGGGGTGAGAGGGACGCATAAAACAAAAGACTTCCTTTCTACACTCCCCTTTCCTCTGTTCCTTTGGCCAGAGTTTGTTGCAAACTCTAGGAAACACTGTTTGAACATAATACATGTGGTTACTTTTATTCTTCCGGAGACCGAGCGGGGTGGTGCCTAGAGAAGTAGAAACCTTTCAAGAAAGGGAAAGAACAAAAGTTATCCGACCCGCGGAGGCTGTAACAACAAAAAAAGTAAAAGGCGCTGTTACTTAAAGGCGCAGCTCGTTTTACTGCCCCGGCCGCGCGCTCGGCAGCCGACACACCGCTCGCACGGCCTCGGGCTTCTACGAGATGCAGGGGAGTCATGCTAACGGGGGCTGCGGGCTGGGAGCGCTATTCCCGGGATGGTTCGGCTCCGTGAACGCTGCGGCTGCTAAGAGCCGAGAGGCCACGGCAGCGCGCCCCTAGGCTGCCATCCACGTCCCCCCGCTGAGCATCCAGCACCGGCAGGGAGCCCGGAGCCTGGAGGGAATCCTGGACCCGCAAGCTGACTCCGCTCGCCGCCGATTGGTCCGCTCCCCGAGCCCCGCCCCCGTGGCCGGGGCGGCCGCTTCGCGGGGACCCGCCCCTCGGCCCTGGGAATCGCAGCCTGGCAGGCCGGTTGCGCCTGCCACTCAGCCCGGGCGGCGGAGGCTCTGGGCTCGGAGCCCCGCCCCCGCCCCCCTAATTGATATTATTGGAGTGTGGAGCCAGCGGCGGGTCTGCAGTCGGAGACTTGCAGGCAGTGAACACGGTGCGGACGATCGGGAGGGGGAAATTGTTTTAAACGCTCAACGTGGAGCCGCCGCCTGGAGATCGAGAAGGGGAATCGATGCAAGAAGAGCAATAAAAATAAGAACCCACTCGGGGCAAACAGCATTTAAAAAAGCTGCGTCTCGACTGAAACCTAAAATAAAACCTGCTCATGCACCATGGTTTTTCAAACTCGGAACCCTTCATGGATTATTTTATGCTACATCTGGCTGCTCCGTTTTGCACACACCGGGGAGGCGCAAGCTGTAAAGGAAGGTAAGGTGATGGAAAAGCAAAGTTTGTTCTGACTTATTTATTTCGCTGTCTCCCTGGGTGAGCCGGCTCGTCCGGGAGGCTGCGGGCCGCGCCTCCGGCGCCCGGCGACCCTCCCCCGCCAGCTCCCCGCCCCCTCACCGTTCCGGCTGCCCCGGGGTGGCCAGGGGCGCTGCTCCCAGCCTCCCGCTGCCCCGCGTCCCGGGCTGCCGGCCGGACCGGAGCGGGATTGCTCGCGGGCAGTCTGGAGGGCGTGAGCAGCCACCGAGGGCGGCGGGATGGGGATGGGGGGCGGTCGGCTGCTCCCTCTCGAAGACCCGGGGCGGGTAAGCTCTGCTCCTCGAGCCCTCTCCCCTTCCTCCTCTCTGTGTCGGCCTCCGGCGCGTTCGGCTGCGGCCGGAGTTGGTGGGGGACCGGAGAGTGCAGGCTCCAGGGTCCCGGGCAGCCCGCCAGCGAGCGGCCGAAGTCCGGAGCCTTCCTAGAGGGCCCGTGACCTGCGCGAGCTCCGAGGGCTCGGCTTCCTAAGGAGGCGCTCGCTGCGTCGGGAGGAGGAGACGCGGGCCTGCGGCGGGCGCTCGGCAGCCTGCGCCGAACAATAACGCCGCGGAGGTGCCGCCGGCCAGGGGCGCGCTCCCCGCGGCCGCGGACGTCTCCGTTCCGCGCGCGCCACGCGCACTTCCACGCGGTCCGGGGCCGGGCTGGGAGGCAGCGGGCAGGCTGGGGCCGCGCGCCTGGTACTGTGCTGCCGACCAGGCGACCGAAAGTCCCCACACATCTGCCCCAAGTCCGGCAGTTCCGTCCGAGTGATCACACCAGCGAAGGTCCTGGACCCCGAGGGCTAGCTGTGGATGGAGAGAGCAGGTTTTATTTGGGCACCAGATGCGCTTGTATGTGTTGTTGTTTTGTTATTATATTTCTTTTCCTTTGAACCACCGACCGAAGGTAAAATACCTTTGGGTGCCTGTCGTTGGAGCTGGGAAAATAAATCTTGTCGATGGAAATGCCTTGCTCGAGCATTGTCACTATTTAGCCCCCCCTTCCCCCCATCCATGCCCCCGTCTTCTAGGCTGTAAGTCTAAGATTGATTTTACGATATTGTAAAAGCAGAATACGAATAATGACTTGTTTCTGAAGTGTGGAGAATGGAGGAATCTGATATCAGATTTAGGTCGTGGTGGAGACGGTGGGGCTGCATGTCGGTTCTCGCTTCATCTATCCTTGAAAACTTCGTGATTTAGTGCTGGCGCCACCCCCCTTCTCTTGGCGCACCCCTCTTGGTTCATTCAAAACGGTGTCTTGCCCTACTTCTTGGTCCAGCCTTGACCCCCTGACCCCAGTTGCCGTATCTGCAACCTGTGTGGACTCTGAACCCATTCAGAGGGATTTTGAGAAAACCTTGGACTCCCAGGTGTCGGTTACGCGTTTGCGGCTGAACCGACGTCTGCTGGAAAGACACACCCAGGCACACCGAAACCCACATGGCTGCTCCCGTGACAGGAGCGCCCAGGAGCATCCGGTCCTGGAACCTGGTCCCGATCGCCCCGGAGCCGCGGGAGCAGCGGAAAAGTTTGCTCGGCGGCGGCGGCGGAGCCCCCGGCCCGCGTGTGCGCTGTCGCAGCTGCATCACTAGGGGGAGAGGTTCCCGCAGCCGGACTCGCTCGCGCGCTCGCCCTTCTTTCTCTTCTGGGCGCAGGATACGCGTGCGGGGCTCTGGTTCTAGGAGGCCGAATCGTTCAAATGCAGAAGGGACATATTTAAGAGGTGGGCGGGGGGGGGGCGGAGGAGCCCCGCTTCCCGGTGGCGACGCTCCCAGCGCGCAGCGGCGATCCGGGGCTGCGACCGCCCTGCAAGCCCAAAGGCCCGGCCGGGGCACCCACTGGCGGGCGCTGGAAAGGCAGTCCTCGGCCTCCAGGGTGGGTGGGGTGGGTGGTAGACGGTGAGGGATCTCCTCCCCCCCGCCCGCCCCCTTCCTCCACTTTCCCCGAACACTTTCTCTCGGGGCGATCGGTTCCCGCTCCTGGGCGCGCGGGTCCAAAGAGTCTGACGGCTGGAGGTGAAGCGCAGCTGCTGGTTTTCCTCTCGGTAAAAGCTGCCGCCGCCACTGCGTCCGCCAAGGGGACGCTTCCCGAAAGCCTCTCCCCGCCCCACCACCCCCCGTCTCCGGCAGGAGCCCGGGCGCCACCGGCTCCCTGGGGTGCCCAGGTCTGGCGGAGGAGTGATGGATGCTCCGCGCGGCGGGCGCGCCCGTCTGCCAGCCTCCGCCCCGCCCCGCCGGCGGCCCCGCCCTGGCCCCGCCGCCCGCCGCTGCCCGCCGGGCCGTGGGCAGCCTCCACCAGGGCGCGCCCGCCCCGCGCCCCTCGCCCCCCCTTGCCCCTCGTCCGCCCCTTGCCCCTCGTCCGCCCCGCGCCCCTCGCCCCTCGCACCCCCCTCGCCCGCCTCCGCCGCCCCAGGGCGGCCGGGCGCGGGGTCCCCGAGCGCGGGCTGGGCGCCCCGGGTCCCGATCGGCCGCCGCCGCCGCCCTCGCGGGCGTGGAGGACGCCCGGTGCTCCGAGCCGCGCGGCTGCAGCGCGCACCGGCGGGGGGACCGCAGCGCCGGGGGCCGCGAGCGAGGCGCGCTGCTCGTGGAGAGCTGCCCCCGGCTCCGCGCGCAGGGCCGGTCTCCGCTGGGTTCTGTCGAGTTCTCATCCACCCCCGTCTGTGCTGAGGGGGAAGGAGTGGCAGGGAACAGTCCACAATACCTACTTTGCTCTCAAAAATGACCCAAGAAGGTCATCTGGGTTTAAAATCCAACTGACTCTTATCCGTACAAAAGACAAAAGTAATAATAAAATAAATTATCTCCAGAGTGCGTGGCACCTACGTTGTTTCCTTCAGCTGTGTCTTCATTGTTGAGGACAAAAATAAAATAAAATGTACTTCCTGTAAATTCACTAATCCAACGATTTTTTTAATGTTCAAAGTGCAAAATACAACTTGTATTTTAAAAGTGTGTTTTTCCCCTCCTCATTTGGAAGAGAGTCAAGTGTGTGTGACCCAAGTTTGTGCTGTCATGGTCTCCCCGACAGTCTCAAGCGCAAAACATTTTTGGAAACAAGTGTCTCTGTATCCATCGACATCTACTTTTTTCAGTTACAGAGAATCGCCTTGACTGGCATGGAGGAATTGAACACATAATCAATGTGCTCTGTTTTCCGAGCATGACACGTTTTCATTTCCTTTAAAATACATTTTTCCCCTCTGGTGATTATTTAAAAGTTAATGAAAATATAACCATATTTTATTAAAGTCCAAATTTTAACATTTTGCTGAGGTTGGATGTTAAACATATTTGCACATTCATGATTACATTCACTGTAGTTTGTGGACAAATTGATACGTTTGTTAAAATGCTCTAGAGTCAAAAATAATTTTAAGGAGAAAAACTCAGGTAACAAGCCAGTTTGGACAAACAGTGAATGCTTTAGGAGGATAATTGTCTTAAAAAGCAATAAAATTCATAAAATTGGGAGTATGACACATACCATTTGAATATGTTATATTAATAATATCAGGAACAATCGTTACATTTATGTAATTTAATTTTATGTCGTTATGATTTTTGATAGCATAAAAGTGGAATACAACTTTTAAAAAGAAAATCAGAAAAATAGTCAACTCAGAGTTCAAATATACCATATTGAGAATTAGCTAATGCTTTGAAACCTTTGGAAATTAAAATAAAATGGAAATATTGAAAACAGATGTTTAACTCAAAACCATACCTTGCAAATAATAGTTTATTTTTCTCAGGATAACATTCCTTAATACAGATTTTAGTCATATTCATCTTGCATACTTGTGTGAAAGACATTGTGTGTGAAGAGTTTTAATAAACTGCAGTTCTCAAGAAGTGCTAAGAAATACTGATGGCAAAATATTATAAATTAATGACTATCTTAAGAGTAATGTAGAATTATACTTTATTACATTCAGGTTATCATGTTTCACAAAATTTGGAAGGATCAATGGTTTACAAACTCTTTATAATATACAATTTCTAGAAAAACAATACTTCACATAGCAATTTTTACTCTCCTTTTTTTACTTTTGAATTTTTAAGTGTTTTGATATTTTAATCAAAAATGCCAAATATAAGATGGTATTTTAATATATTTCCTACCGTAGTGGAGTAATATATCAGATAGATAGGTAGGTATTCATTTCACCATTCATTTATATAAAAAACTGTTTTTATATCTTCAGTCATAGTAATAATTATATAAAATTAGGTTCACTTTAATAATTTACAAGTGTGTTGAAGTTTTTCATGTAACATTTGGAAATAAAACTTTCTTTTTCAGTACTACTGCTGGATTCTAAAGCACAACAAACAGAGTTGGAGTGGATTTCCTCTCCACCAAATGGGGTAAGTGCTTCTCCTCATAAAATATCACCCATCGTTTTTAAAGTAAGACTCAAAAACTTTCCTCTCCATAGTGGAATTATTCACATTCTTTACATTTAAACAATTTCAATTCCAAATATCGTGTTCAATATTTTGTTGTGTTTGTCATGAGACATTTAATTTTTTAAGTAGAGAAAAAGGTATCCTTCATGCTTGGGGACATGGATTTAAAAAACACTCTATAATCTTCTGAGTTCTTATTGTGAGTGGTATCCTACCTCAGGTTTCAGGCTATAAATGCTAACTAATTATAGGGAACAATCCTTTCACACCCTCCTTTAAACCACACTAGTTGCTTTATATTCTTTAGTATAATAGCCAGGTAGGTTGTGTATAGTTCTTTAGAACAGTATGCAATCTGTTTTTCCTCTTTTAAAAACAGTTTGAGCATCATTCAAAATTACCTTAAAAGGTAGCCAAAAATGTAATATGTTCAATATTGTAGCATACAGTTTGCTATGAGATATTAATTGGATTCTCCAAGTTTATATCATATGCTATCTGTTATTAATCAGAAGTGATGGCAGAGCATGCGCTCATTACAGTGAAAATCTGTTAAAGTAAGTATGAGTGGAAGCAGTCAAACAAAAATCTAGGAAATCATATGTAACCTCTCACCCCCAATTTTTGACCATTATGTTTTATATATCAGGAAAAATCTATTCTTTCTTAAATTTAGTTCAATGCCTTTGTTCTTTAGTTTTTTAATTGTGAGAGAGATCACATACTTCATCCTTTATTAAAGAAGAGGGCTTCAAGAAAGGAAAGTATACCCTATTGTTACTTGAGTTAACCTTTGACATGGAATCAAAGAGCATGAAGTGAGGATATAAAAAGTATAACAAAATTTTGCAAAGAGAAGAACAAAAGTCCATAAGGGATTTTTGAGTTTAAGACCATCATAAGATCAATGTCATGAAGTGGAATTCAGTTTCAGAATGCAAAATATTAATGATGAAAATATGTTTAAAATATTCAGAATTTTCATTCAGTTTATATCTGAGAGATTGCGTAATATCATATTGTAGTTTTCTGTATTAGGGAAAATAAGCTATGAAAAGTGACAAATATTTTACAAATAAAGTAGAAAAAGTATGTGAAGTTTGAGGTGCAGTACTTTTCTTGCAAGTGGAAGTTTTCCATGAGTAAAGTAATATATATATTATAGGAAGACATTCGCAATAAAAAAATGAAACAAATTTCTTGCCAATGACAGATGTAGCCTATTTTCTACCATCCATCAATTAAAACAGATAAGAGATAGTGGGTGTTTTTTTTTTTTATCTCTAAGGAGAAATAAACTGATATATGATTGTAGTATTTCATCCATATAATCCATGAAATGATAAATTATGACTGTCTGTTATCTTGGATTCAAATGGGCATTCTGTCAGTTGAAAATATCTGTGTAACTGTTAGCCCTACATATCTGAAGGATTAAACAGATAATATTAGAAAATGAAGATTGATAGTGTTAGTTTTTTTGTATATGAAATGGGTTAGCTTACATGTGATGAAATACCTAACTGGAAATAAATTGTTATTAAGACACAAGCTTCTAGAAAACCATAAAAGCACATTATCTGAATTAAGACTTCTTTCCCAATGGTGTCATTTGTAGAAGTCACTACAGTTTATCAGAAAGTGAGATTAAAAAGAAAAAAAAAGACAAGAGTTGTGTTAAATTCATTTACATCATGTCACTATTTGTTATCTATACATATTTTGTCTTGAAAATTTCCCCTCAGGAACAAATTTTTAAATAAAAATAAAGATGAACTGGGATTCATATGTTAGTAAAATCGATGGTTTCATAGATAGAACAAAATAATGTAATTTTTCTTAAAGTTAGAAAGAGCAACTTGTAAGATTTATTCCTTTATAACAATTAGCCTTGGTTTCATCAAACTGGGAAATTAAAAACAGCACATTTATCTTTGGAGATTTTGGTAAAACCATTACCAGTTTTACTACTTTTACTAATTTCAGTCTAATTTAAAGACAAAAACCTACCTGTCTCAATGAAGGAACTTGGGTATACTGAGCTGTCCTTCATATTATAAGCAACTAATGGAAACAAGGGAACATATGCCCACCACTAGCTGCTCACAGACTGGAGTTGTGTGGCTGTGGGTTCTCAGCTGTAGTCGAGGACCTCGGGTGACTCGTATAATAAAGTTGTAGCCAGTCTATAACATCACACAAAAAATTGCTGAGTTACAGTAAATTGCTAATTTGTGAGTTTTGTTAGTTTTCTAAGAAACACTTCTAAAAGTAGATATTAACATGTTATAGAGCATTTAAATAAATGATTCCAGATCAAGTTTTACAGATACAACTCATTAGCACATGCTTATTAGTTTATTTTCCCTCTGCTTTTCTTGAAACTATGGTTTAAATATTGCATGATATGTGACTTTGAACTTTAATACAAATATATTTTTATATTTGCCATTTCACATGGGCAAAATGAATAAAAGTAGATGACAGTTTCACTAGTAAGACAGCATAAATATGAAGTGGGTAATTTTGTAATGATGATATAAAAGTGCATAGTGTTATTTTAGGCATTTTGGGCTATTTTAGGTGAAATTGCTTTAATTGTTAATAGTGATATAGATGATATTATCCATGGTTTAATAATCTTTAAATTGTTTCCAATTCTACTAAACTTATTATTTTCCTTTTTGTGTGAATACATATAACATGATTTTGCTATAGCATGCATTGTATCAGCATATGAACGAGCATTTTGAAACATTTGATATTTTTTCGGTCAAAAAACTTATTACTAAAATATGACTCAGGACGCTGCTTTGCCGTGTACATTTGATTTTCTATTGAAAGCAATTTATTTACAAAGAGGAATCATACTTTTGTACAAATACTTTTTTATAGTTATGTGGATTTGTGTACAATAGCATTAACAACTCTGCAATACATAAATAGCTCTGTAAAATGTTACTCTCTTATGTCTCACTTTGAAAGTGAAAGAGTCCGCATTATGAATATCAACATATCGACATTTGAATGCTTTTCCATTCAGAGTATTCTTGGCATTTTCTTCCCTATGTTTTTAGGTACTTTCTAAGTTTAAATATAACATTTACACTTAAAATGTCAACTGAGTTATAAAAAATTCTGCCATGTATCCATATGTATATGCATTAAAATGTGATACAATAATTGTGTTGTGTATTTTAGTCCAGAAATATAATCTCAATGGAGACTACAGATATAAGCAAACATGTAAAAAGAAACGAATATAATACACTAGCAAAGAGATATTAAACAAAATGAAGTATTTATTGTATGTACAAACAAGGCAAGCAACCTGTTCCGCCTCGAGGATGAAGCTGAAGTGAGAATGCTCTATTCTCAGGCTAAGGGTTGGTCAGGGTAGGAATCTGGAGGAATCTGCTTCTTTCAGAGGTACACATTTGTGCTCAAAGATTCTTCATGCACTCTCTAAATCAGAATCTTATTATTGCCCTAACCGGTTTGGCTCAGTGGATAGAACATTGGCCTGCGGACTAAAGGCTCCTAGGTTCGATTCCGGTCAGGGGCATGTACTTTGGTTACGGGCACATCCCCAGTAGGGAGTGTGCAGGAGGCAGCTGAATTGATGTTTCTCTCTCATCAATGTTTCTAACCCTCTATCCCTCTCCCTTCATCTCTGTAAAAAATCAATAATACATATTTTTAAAAAGTTATTATTATGATTTCTTTTTGCTGGGTGACTGATGACCTTTCTTTAATTTTACAGTGGGAAGAAATCAGTGGTTTGGATGAGAACTACACCCCAATACGAACATACCAGGTGTGCCAGGTCATGGAGCCCAACCAGAACAACTGGCTGCGGACTAACTGGATTTCGAAAGGCAATGCACAAAGGATTTTTGTAGAATTGAAATTCACCCTGAGGGATTGTAACAGTCTTCCTGGAGTATTGGGAACTTGCAAGGAAACCTTTAATTTGTACTATTATGAAACAGACTACGACACTGGCAGGAATATAAGAGAAAACCTCTATGTAAAAATAGACACCATTGCTGCAGATGAAAGTTTCACCCAAGGTGACCTTGGTGAAAGAAAGATGAAGCTTAACACTGAGGTGAGAGAGATTGGACCTTTGTCCAAAAAGGGATTCTATCTTGCCTTTCAGGATGTAGGGGCTTGCATAGCTTTGGTTTCTGTCAAAGTGTACTACAAGAAGTGCTGGTCCATTATTGAGAACTTAGCTATCTTTCCAGATACAGTGACTGGTTCAGAATTTTCCTCTTTAGTCGAGGTCCGAGGGACATGTGTCAGCAGTGCAGAGGAAGAGGCGGAAAACTCCCCGAGGATGCACTGCAGCGCAGAAGGAGAGTGGTTAGTGCCCATTGGAAAATGTATCTGCAAAGCAGGCTACCAGCAGAAGGGGGACACTTGTGAACGTAAGTAAGATGCACTATTCAGATTCTACTTTGCCTTTTTTCCAGCTCAGTGACGAAGTGTTTAAGTAATAATAATTATGAGAACATAAAGGTCTTTGCTGCACCAGCCGCCTGACTCAGTAAGTCTTAGGAAAAGTCACCATTGAACTTGTCACTGACTCCCCACTGTGGTATCTGCACTAAGGGCATGTAATAAATAATGGCGATAACAGTATGTGCTACTAAAATTTAATCCGCTGTGTGCTTGACATAGAAGAAATGGACAGTTACACATTGAGCTAAAGTGACATTAATCATGACTTAATGGTATGTGGTTTCTTCTGTTTTGAAACTCCTGTCTTCTGGACTTGTGAGTAGCAGGAAAAAAGTAGGTTAAGGGGGCTGCTAAACAGGAGTTCTACTGACATTTGCAAACTTTTGGAAATATTTTTATAAATACTAATAATACAAAGTCACCACAATTTATCACATTGATAAATCTCTGAGGTTACTTCTGCCAAAGCCATATTTCTTTTCTGGACTAAATAATAAATAAAATGAGTGTATTCCTGCTAGGTTGTGTTATAGTAGACCCTATTTTTGTGGAAGTGGGCCAAAGTAAAGTTTTAGTTACCATGATTCATCAGCTGGACCTTTCCTATTTGCTTTTAAACAATAATAGCCTACGAATCGGTGAATTTTATGTTTTTTAAAACTGGATTTTCAATTACATAACATATGTGCTCATAATAATTGACCAATTTTTTTTTAATTGGAAACTGTCACATAGAAACTGATATTTTTCTGTTAGTGAATGTCCTGAAAGTTTTCCTTTTATAATATTATATTACTTACATATCTTTTAACTTATAACTTAAATACATTTCAGAAAATAACTTTTATCTATCCTTTTAGTCCTAGCCAGCAGCATAATTTTAGTATTTGCAAATATTAGGTGATTTAGAGGGGGGGTATAACTAACAATAATCATTATAACTAAATTTGGGAGTTATAGTATGTGCAGATATTCTTCCATGTGCTTTACATACACTAGCGCGTTGAATGAGGTAGATATCATTATCACTTCTATTGTACAGAATGAGAAATCGGGGCTATCAGGGATGAATGGCTTGCTTGCAGTGACTTTGGTAAAGTTTGTCTTAGTTTAGATTCAAACTCAGAGCATTCTGGTTCCAGAGCCTGGGCTTCTAGCTACAATTTTGCTCTAGTTTCCATCACAGAACAAGGAAAATCCTAGCAAAAATGACTCTGTTTCATTGCTGAACTGGAGTGTCTTGCTAATAGTAATTTGGCATATAAATCGCGTTATTTTCCCATACATTATCTTTCTAATAGACTATTTCAAGAAACACTAAAATAAACGTGTAGATCTCTGTTATCCAGTTTGGTAGGCAGTAGTTCTTTAGGTTCTGAAAAGTGGCTGTTCATAGTTGATATGTGCTGTATGTATAAATGACAGTCTGGATCTCAAAGACTTAGTATGAAAAAAGAGAATGTAACATATGTCATTAATATTTTTTTCGATAAGTCAAGTAAAATATTGTAATATTAAAAATAATTTCAACTGTTTTTTTTTTCCCCTACCTGCGGATATTTTTCCATTTATTTTTAGAGAGAGTAGAAGAGAGAAGGAAAGACAGAGAGAAACATTGATGTGAGAGAAACACATCAATTGGTTGCCTACTGCATGCATGCTGGCAGGGCCAGGAGCCTGCAACAGAGGTACATGTCCAGAATCGAACCCAGGACCTTTGGGTCCACGGGCTTTCTGTTGAGACAAACTGGCTAGGGCTCTTTTTACTCTTTTAATGTGGTTCCTAGAAATTGAAAAATTATATATGTGGCTCACATTATGTTTCTGCTGGATGTATTATTTTGATGGAGTAACTGAGCCAAGTATATTTTCCTGTCTTGGTTGACAAATTAGATACTTCATGTGGCTGGTCACTAGCATATAAAATACTTATGATCCAACACTCAATTATCAGCTGCTTCGTTGCTGACATTGTGAGGTATACTATGCAAAATGAATTGAGATATTACAGGTTCAGGTCTCAGGCCAGATAGTAGCCTTCTTCTCCCTTCCCCATCCTCCCCCTCCGCCCCAAGGATGCAAACGTGTCTACCCGTTGTCCTCTTCCCCTTTCTGTCACTGGCAGTATACTTTGCGGAGTAGAAAATCCTGCAGGTCCATGTTTATGGAAATAAAAAACTGAATATTTACCATTGCTAGCAGGCAGGATGCTTTTGCACTGGGTATGTATAGAAGTATCCCTAGTTAACTAATCAATTTAATGAAAGGCAATGTTCTTATTGACTAGAGGCTAACAACAGTTATTTGAAAACGATAGTGAATTCAACAGAAACTACTATCAGAAAGTTTTAAGAACATACTATTACAGCTTAGCTATAAATGGTTTGGCAGTATGAAGATTTTCATGTGAAAATGGCATGTAAAACTCTAGCACAATAGAAAATGGGAAACATAAGAAACAAAGCAGGAATACATGTAAAAGTGAACAATAAATTTTCTCTAAGAAATGACTATGAAATAACATGAAAGGTCCTGCTCTTTGAATGTTTAAAGGTTTAAAAAATTACAGTATTTTTATTCCATGTTGTGTAATTTAATTCGTATGATTTTTACATTTAAGTTGTTAAGAAAAATAAGCAGGAACTTTTTGAGTGCTATACTTCTAAGAAAACCAGTCTTTAATTGCGGTAAAGAGATATATTTACCGTGAAGAAAAGTCTTCAACTTCTTCCAAATGAGCAAAATCATCTCATTAAATGTGGTAGTATTAAAATTATGCAGTCATATATATTGGTTTCAAGAATTGGAAACTCATTTGAATACCAAAATTATTGTATCTGCAAAATACACTAAGGTACTTAAAAATAAAATAAAATTACTTCACTGTCATCTACATTAATTATGCATTAGGATAGGTGAAATTAGGTATTAATAGAAGGAGTTCATTAAAGAAAATGTGATTAAACGAGTAAAGATGCCTCCTTATCATTCAACTGTGAAAGAGTATGTCTGCATTTTTGTGAGTCAAGTAAATTGTTCATCAAATGACTTTCCTTTTAACCTTGGTGGTATTGATGAAAGAATTATATGCCTTACACTTAACTATGGCACTGTTCGCAAAATCACTTCCCTCCTTGGCATAATCCTTGGCATCACTGTGAGAGTACTTGCCCCTGGATTCAATCCAGGCCTGTCTTTACAGGATTTCTCCTCTTCCCTTTCAGTGATCCTATTCAGAGTTTGAAAACAAATTCAAGTTCCATATTGAGGAAAACTGAAGTGTTTGGGAGAGGGTACTAGTGAGTCCCTACCCGAATGAGGGTGGTTAGCCATGTAAGGGCACTTTATCTGGATACTTTCTAGAGTGGCAGACCATTGGGATATTTTTAGAGTATAATTTGAAATATGAAAACTATAAAAACTGATCAGTTTTGATCAGTGAATGTAAGAGGTTTTTTTTTTTTTTTTCTGTCAGTTTTTTTTTTGGGGGAAAAAACCCTCCAATTTAAAAACCAAATATTTCTCATGTCTAATATATGAAGAACTTCTGTCTGATTAATTAATATAATGCTTTTATGAAGACACCTTTTTATAGTCATTTAAAAATATAATGTTTCAGGTAGTTAACATGCTTTTATTGTCAAGAAATCCATTAAAAAAATTACCATAGAAGTTGTCACTTTTGTGAAACTAGCCATTCTATTTTCTTAGATAAAAAGTGTAGTCACTTAAAAAATTGAGAGTAGATTGTATTTTACATATGTAAATATTTTCAGAAGATGAATAAAAATACATTTGAAATGTATTTTGAAATTTTTGGAACTTTTGTACAACTTGATTTCATTTAACATTTGAATATTATTTGTCAAAGTGTGTAGTATACTGTGGATTTGTATAGGTAATTGCATTTTACACTGAACAATCATGTTCATTTTCTCATTTAATCCATAGCACATCATTGGCAGGTAGAAAGTGTTTTTTTTTTTTTACTTTTGACATATGAAGAAACTGAAACTCAGGGATATGCATAAGGAACAATATTGGATGAGAACCGGGAACCCTCTTTCCCAACTCAAATCTTTTTCCCCATTATATCACACTGCTTTCTAAAATGTATCCTGTACTTCAACTAATGGACTTTAGTTAACGAAGAACTAATGAAACTGTATTTTCAGCAGGATGGCCATATGCCTAATTTGTCTGAGATAATACAGTTTACATGCACATGTGTCAGAACACATCCATGTGCTCTGCTTCTGTTATTTATATTGCTTAATTTTAATTTTCTGAATTAAAACAAATTTTTTTTTATGATTTCATGTGAAGGAGAATTGCAATAATCATACGTTTTTTACTTTTATTGTAAGAAATTCCCCTGACAATTATTTCTTTCTTCTTTCTATTAATAAATTAATAGGTCTGTCATTATTTTAATAATATATGATTTTTAGACATGTAACATACTATTCCATAAATTAAAATGTTTATTTAATGTTATAACATCACTAATAAGATTTCTGCTTGATTATATTTTTGAAAACTGTTATTTTCCCCAGAAAAGTAGTATCTAATTTGTATCATCACTTTTCATGTTAACAAATGAGTCTTTATAATATATAGTATTTATAAACAAATATATATGGAAATGTAAGATACACTACAGAATTAATAGTTCTGATGCTGGAGTCACAGAGTTTTAAAATTCTGGCTACATAACACCAGGGGTTTAAACTAGGACAATCACTCTAAGCCTTAATTTCCTTAAGTATAAAATAAGGCTAAGACAAATTGTGTGTGCCTCATAGGGTTCTTGTCAGTATTGAATGAAATCATGCATATTAAAAAAAAATCCCTAAAAAAAGTATCTGGGACATATCAAATAATCAATGAATTACCTATTCTACATTTCCCCAACTTCTTCACTGACCTCAGTCTTCCAAATTCTGACGGCAGTTACTGTCCACACCATTTTCCTTCTCTTACCATGCCTTGCTTTTTTCAGCCTAGTTGACCTCAGGCTGTGGAAATTTTGCCTTTACTTATAATTTCAATTAAATGCCACTGATAGCCTGTTAGATAATCTCTCCTTGTGAATACTTATAAATACTTTGCCTTTTTCCTATGGGAATCATTATACACTATTTGATTTTAGTTATTATTTGTGATTTCCTTTTACTGCTTCTAAGCTTGTTAACAATGCAAACTTGTAGTGTTCTACCTACTCACCCTGGTAGTTCCTTGTATCACATAAGTCTTCCATCCAATAAACGTTTACCAGTATTCCTAAAGACAAGCATCATACACTACCCATTGCCAAAATCATTATTTCTTATTTTAAATTTACATGACTATTTCATTTCTAGTTGTATATGGCTAGTCTCTATAATTAGTCTTAAACTTTGTGAGTATGAGAACTTTTTATGATATTTTATATCTGCATAGAATATAGCAAGGTGATATGCTAATAACTGGGAAATATTGGCAGGAGTCTGCTCCGGATATGAGGAATTTATTTCTATGAAAACAATATTTCTGTTTATTCGTTGTCATGTTTGTTGCTGTCTTTCTGTATCTCCCTTTACAACTTCGTCTCCCTCCTCTAATGAAATGAAAGCCATTTACCTTCTTTACTACTTCATATCTATGTCTTGAGAATGAGTTCCAACTATCATAAAATAAGAAGTTCTTAAGAGGGTCAACTGTAATACTTTCAAAAGTAAAGGTAAATTTTAAAAAAAATATATAAATAAGTTCTTGAATATTTATGATTATCTTATATGGGAAAGTGACTTTCATTATAAGATTATATGGTTTTGCTTTTTTTCTTGAATTTCAAAACAAGCAAAAAAAATAATAGAAAGAAACAAAACGTGAGAAATCAATTCATAGCTAATATCACACTCTATAAATTGGAAATTGCTTAAATTTAGTATAAGGTGACCAGATTTTAACATTAGTAAAGCAGGACACCATTGACTGGGAGGGGGGTTCTTTTATTACTTAAAATATTACAAAGAGTAGTACATATGCCTCTTTCCAAAAATCGGGACTTTTTTAAAACACTGCGGGACGCGGGACAATTTGTTAAAAATCAGGATGTCTGGTCACCTTAATTTAGTATCATTTCCAAATATATTCTATCTGAGTTAAAACTACATCACACTTTTTTACTGTTGTTTTTTTTAGCTTATTCACTTCAGAAGCACAACATACTCGTTTTAAGGCAGTTTGAGTAGGTAATGTGCGTGGGTCCAGGACACGTGCCCTCCCTCCCTATGCTCCAGCCCCACGGCCTGTCCCCAGGAGCAGCTGCTATGACCACTTTCTTCTGTCCTTTAAAGAAAAAATGGAGGAAGAGAGCTGTGATTCTTACATGTATAATCATCATAGTTTTCTACTACAACCTTGTGCATTTCATTTAAAATTTGATTGCTTTTTACTTATCTTTATGTGCACCGTGGTTCATTTAACTAGTCAATAAATAAAAGACAGGAAGAAGGAAGATCTAATGAAAATAAAAATAATAATGAAAGAAGGAAGAATGAAATTATGGTGTCTGATTTAACTTTCTATGATTTATAAGCTCAGTGTATAACTTTAGAACGTTTCTATTATCCTAACTTTGGCAAGGATATGGTCATTCTTTTACATTTCTAGTGGAAGTTTAAAATGGTGTTAATTTCTGGCAGACAATGTCATAATACATTGCCTTAGCATTTTGCATTGAAATTGATTTTTGTAACCAACTTCTAGTCATTTCCTCTAAGATAATAGTCACTATAATTATAATGTATAAAATATTTAATGTATCATCATGTTGTATATAATGTGGTTATTTTGTGCAAACAATATTATCTTTTAAGGAGGAATTCAACTCTGCTATATATTTCTCTCTATGTGCATAAACATCTGTTGCATGAGTCAGAAAAGAAACATTTGGAAAATCCTTTTTCATTTTTTCTCACATGTAAGTTATCCCATCTTCTGCAGTATATCTCACCAATTTAGTTTTATGGAGTCATGCCTCTATTAGGATATTCATGTAGTATTAATATTTGGAAAGTAGGTTGCGTGCATATATGATGTACATTTAAAAAAAATCTGGTAACAAAAACCATTCACCTTTAATTTAGTGAGATAGCGACATTGTTTTCTATTTTCTGCCTGTGATATCAGCTTTTTTTAAAGTTATAGAATCTGAGAAGTTGTATGTATAGGTTATGGTATTATTCCCAAATAACACAGTTTCACAGGAACCCTGAATAATACATACCTCAGTTGAGTTAAATGTGCATTGTTTCTCACAAATTCTGTGGCCTTAAGAAGTATGGGAGGTTTATTATTTTGCTGGCATTGTTTAGTCAGAGGTCAAAGATTGACATAGAAAACCAGGGAAAATACATTCTGGGGCATAGTAATTTGAAGAAATTTTAATGGTCACATGTTATGTACAGTAGTCTTCCCTTATCTGCAATTTAGCTTTTCTTGGTTTCAGTTACCCATAGTCAACCACAGTCCAAAAGTATTGAATGAAAAATTTCAGAAATAAACCATTTGTAAGTTTTCCCTCACATGCTGTTACGGATGGCATGAGAAAAACTCACACACTCTCTCTCCATCCCATTTGGGACAGGAATCATGCCTTTCTCCTGAATATCCACGCTCTCCACTTGTTGGTCGCTTGTAGTAATCTCAGCTGTCAGATCTACTGTGCTTGTGTTCAGGTAGCCCGATTTTATTTCAGAATGGCCCTAAGTGCCAAAGTAGTGATGCTGGCAATTCACATATGCCAAAGGGAAGCTATAAAGTGTTTCTTTCAAGTGAAAAGGTGAGCACAGTACAATTTCATGTTTTGATAGAGAGATGCCACAGTCACATACTTTTTATTACAGTATTTTATTATAATTGTCTCATTTTATTATTAGTTAATCTCTTACTGTGTCTAATTTATGAATTAAATTTTATCATAGGTACGTGTATACAGGAAATACAGTATATGTGTGCAGGGTTCGGTACTGTCCACAGTTTCATGCATCCACTGGAGATCTTGAAAGGTATTTCCCTGGATGAGAGGAAACTACTTTACTGTGGATTTTGAATTTTTTCAATTGTCTCATTCACTTACATTATTTACTGTTGACGATTATTTTGTCTCTTGCTTCCAATGTATTAAAAGTCAGAAGGCTTTGAAAGGACACATACTGTTTTTTATATTTTTTTTCATATGTCACACCATTAACATCTAAGGTTAGCCCTCACCTATGGTAGTGTAAGACCTGCACCAACGCCATTAACACTAAAGGCTGAATTATAGCTTTTAATAGATAACCTAGATCTGGGGAGAGGATCACTGTGATGCTTTGATCAATATATTGTAATATTGATCAGATGTAATTATCCTCTATATATCTTGTACTTATTATCTTTTAAAGATGGTCAACAATCTATTGTGCTAATATTACCAACTCTACTTTCAAAGAAGAGCACTATTTTTAAAAGACTAGAGTAAGCGTACATTAGGTGTAGAGGGGTAAAATGTACCTACAGCATCGTTACTTATAGTGAAAGTTTATTCTGAAATAAATTATTTTAATATCAGTAAGCTCATTATGCTACTCTGTATTTTCAAGTGATTTGTATGTTTTATGTTTATGTTTCCTATCATTTATATCTAAACTAGTTGCCATGTGGACAGTGACAGCTACCTGCTCACATTAATTTAAACTAGTAGACAGATTAAATAACCTTAATGGGTATACCCTCTCAAACACATACACTTATTATAACACAGCTCTTCTGTGGACATTCTTGCACTCCTTGGGGTTATAATCTCTTCCAAGAAAATTAGAAAGATAAATTCTCTAAGTTTGAGTGTAAATTAAAGATTACAAAAATTAAATTAGAGCGTGTTTGGAGTCTTATTTATAGTTCTAACAGGCCATTCATAACAGATTCCAAAGTAAAATCAGAACTTTTTTCCATATTTTTCTATTTCAAGATAATATAAACACTACATATGCACATATGTACATACATATACACACATGGACACATACTCACACTGCCAATCTCTACCCCTACTACAGGAAAAAAACCACAAATTTACAATGTGTAACAAAAAAATTAAGTATATTTTTGTCCTTGACCCATTTTTAGATTTCTAAATTGCTGTGCATTAATCTTTAAATTTGTAAGTGTTGAATAGTTCACATGTTTGTTTTTCTATGTGGAAAATTCAAGTGAAAATTACAAAGAGGCCGAAAACTCATATATTGGATTATTGTATATTTTAAAAAGACAAAAGAAAATAAAGATTCCTTTGCAATGTCTTCAATTTTTTTTCAGAAAGCAATATATATATATATATATATATACACACACACACACACACGCACATATATATATATATATATATATATATATATATATATATATGGCTTCTTGATTTTCAAAAAGATTATTATTGTTAAAATTTTTAATTATTGTAGCATTTTACCAGATTGTAAGAAGGTGCATTTTAGCAATTAGCACATTTTGGAAATATGACAGATGTCAGTGTTTAACATGAGAACAGTGGCCCCTTCTTACATGACTACGAACCTAGAATTTCAGAGGGGGCCAAAGCTCTGCTGTGCAGTCGGTGGTTTCTGACTAGATCTCCTCTGAGAAGCCTGCAGATTAGCCCCTCAGTCCTTGCTTCTGCAAAGCCTTCTCTTTAAAACGGAGCTTTAAAATTAACACGTGCTCAGCTCAGATATCCAGGCTATGAGCTGGAGCTGGGAAAGACATGTGGCTCCAGGTTGATTATGTCGAGACAGTATTTTTGTTTGCAAAGGAGACCTGCCTGGAACTTTTTAAGTTTGCTGCTTCAGCCATGCTCTGTCTGTGTCTGATGTTTATTCGGCACAGACATTATGTATGAGCGCGCTGTGTATTTCAAGGCTGAACATAATGGTTTGATCATTTTCCTCTTTGTAAATTTCCCCAATGAGACAACATTGCTTCTTACTTCAGATTCAAACAGCTCTCATTGATTTTCAGAATTATTCACTAGGCCTTCGCTATATGTGCAGTCACCCTTCTTTCTAATATAATTTATCTTTCAATGTGTTAAAGTGGGTGTTCTCTGCCACAACTGCTTCCTCCAGTTTCTTTTCTTTCTGAATATTTTCCTATAGTTTTATAGACTTTGGCAATAGCTTTTTATTTACCTTTCAGGAATTCTGCGTTATCCCCCGATTTAAAACTTTTCAGAACATACCTT
This sequence comes from Murina feae, assembly GCA_004026665.1. Lineage (NCBI taxonomy): Eukaryota > Metazoa > Chordata > Mammalia > Chiroptera > Vespertilionidae > Murina > Murina feae. The sequence continues at coordinate 18,431 of PVJC01012160.1, read as the reverse complement.
CCCATCGGTGAAGTGGACTAAAGCAGTGAGAGTACACCTTCATTCTCTGCTCTGTGTCTTTATTGAGATAAAATATATCGCCTGCAACATTTTGCTCTTTGCCTTGTTTGCATGAGAGTGATTTTACATATTATAATTCGATGTTGCACAAATTCATAGCTAATTAATAAAATATTGAACCTTATTAATCACTATTACTCATTATTGTTGCAAAGTTTTGATCTAATCCTGGCATATCCTTCTGTTTTGAATTATAATCCACCCTTTTATGTTTCTGTTAGAATTCTTAATTAAGTATAATAAGAAATCTAGTTTTTTACCTCTTCAAATCATAATGTTCATTATTTACAAAAATTGTAACATTAACATTAAGACGAAACTGAGAAGAGAGTTTCATAATGGAAAGGTAAAATGCATAACTTGCATAACTTGAATTCTAGCTTTTATTTTGTTGGAGGTAAGAAAATCCACATTTTGATTATAGTGTCTTGTAACATTTGGGCCAGAATTACCTCCATCAGTCAATACCATAAAGGAACTTAATCAAGATATGTATGTGAATGCCTACTCAATTAAAGTTCTTCATCCTTATTTTTTCAAAAAGCTATATGTAGCAATTTCTGTTATTGTGTGTTTAAATCAGAGAGTTATGGCGATTTTACAACAAAGGAGAGTATACTAATAATTTAAACAGGTTTTTGTCCAGGAAGTCAGATTAAGGATGAATATGAAAGAGGAGCAAAGTTAGGTACTGACACAACTTCTTCTGATATTTAATTTTTTAAGGATTTTCTGTCATTGTATATATTGCAGAGACAACAAACTACTTGTTACTACTAGGTCTGTAAAAGACAACATACATATTCAGGAGCCTGTGAATACAGCTCATTTAGGTTTAGATGATACAAGCTGAGGCAAGGTTGACTTGGCGAAAAACAAAGCACTCATGTATACCAGAGTTCACATCTTTTATTGCAGCCACTTTTTTCCACCATTTCCTAACGTAGGAGATGAAAACACACCAACAAATAAAACCATATCTGCTTCCGCATATAGACTAATCTTCACTGAAAATAATATACGTTTTATTCATATAAACCAAGACAGCATGGTTATTTATTATTCATTAATGTCAGTAGATAACTGCTTGTCATTTGGATCAGAGTGGCGTCTGATAGAATGCTGACACTGATGGATGGACGTGCTCCTGAAAATCTGCATAGGCAGGCGGCTTAGGTCAGCGGAACACAGAACACCACCCTGGACCTGATTAGGCATGAAGAATTTTGTTGTTGTGTTTTTGTTTTTGTTTTAAATCATTGCATGGTATCAAGAAGTCATTTGATTTTTAAGATTAATTTTAGATTTTTAGCATTAAAATAATCAAATAAGAGTAATAACTAATTTGATTCCCTGGTACTCTAGCTCACAATTAGAAGAAAAAATTTGATTTTGTTTATTCTGTCTTACAGAAAAGTAAATAAAATTGAAAAAGCAAAAATTGATAGTTGCTTTGCAAATACATACTTGAAACTATTAGAATTTTTCTTAGAGAAATATTATTTACTTCAGAGAATAAAAATCATGAATGTACAGCTTACAGGATATTAAAGATGTGTTCTTGAATTTCTCCTTGAATGACTATCAGCATTGTATATTTTTGATAGATTCCCAACCATAATAAGTGTTTTTATTTTAATGACAGTTGTTAATATCATATCAAAATGTTTTACTGCTAACATTTTAAAAAAATAATTATTTTCAACTATAATTTGTTAATTTTCTCAAGTTGAATGAAAGCATTAGCACTTTAATATAATACACAGAATTTCAGAATTATTTAATTTAAGGTAAATAGTCTTTATTTCAAAGTAGAGGGAAATGATCATGTTATATTTTGTCTGCAATTTAATAAAAGGTTTAACTTGAATTATATTGGTACTATACATATCTTCATTTTTTGTGAAATTTACTTTTATTTTTAGTTCTCTTTTTTAGTACTTAGATTTGTATATTTTATAAACATGTATTTATTAGCTAACTGTAATTCTAGATATATAAATATATTACATTTTGCATGGAATAAATAATGTTGGCAGTTATAATATTTTATAACTTCAGAGTTATAAATCTATGTATACTCAAAATATTTATTTAAAAAATCTATTTGTATGAGCTTTTTATCCTGCTTACATATGCATTTTTGAACATTTCAATTTGAAGTTAGGCAATTTCTTTACATTATTAAAAATAAATAACAAATAGGCATCTCAAAGTAATTTATTATATCATTTCAGCATCTTTATAAGGTAGTAAATGTTTTTATGTATTTTTTAGCCACTAAAATGGAAAGCAAAATAGAGTTCTTATGATTATTAGAATATTCTCAGGTACATGCATTTTAAAAATGGTTGTCAATACCTGCTTATGTAAAATGATTCAGACGCTCTATTTTCCCTACCTACTTCATAGCTGTGCACAATATACTCTACATGCTAGTCATCACATTGACATGGGATTTTGATTTTCCCATTTAGAAGTCTACCTTGAGATGATCTAGGAGTTAATTCCTACAGACAGATGACTTTGGAAAACTGAGATAAATAGTTCAGCATTTTCTGTGCTAACATGATGTTTGCCTGTCTGATTGCATCCTTTCCAATAGACAGCAGAGATGTAATTACGAAGAAAGACATCTGTGCCAAGGTTTAGCTAGCCAAAAAGGGCAAGCTCTTGTGTTTAAAAGGTAGAGAATCAAATTGATGAAAATGTCTGGACCTGTTAGCACCAATAAAGCTGAAGGCTACTGGGAAGCTCAGTGAGGGTCTTTTGTTGTAGAGATGGAAAGAGACTCAAACTACAACCCTTAAGGGGAGCAGGGTCAGCAAAGAAGATCATCCATCTTCTTCAGTGGCAGCTTTCTGTCAGATTCCAGCCCTGTTCAGTGGAGGAACTAAGCCTCTACTGTTGACACCAACCGATTCTCAGCCAAGTGTAAGTGAAGCTAATATTCACTGACCTTATGCATAGCAAATGTAGCCCTGTGTGTCATTTGAGAAAGAATGTTATCTGACGCTTCAGAAAGTGAATGATGGACAGTGTGTGTGTGTGTGTGTGTGTGTGTGTGTGTGTGTGTGTGTGTGTGTTGTTGGTCAAGTAGGCAAATATATATTCATTAGCCACTCCATATTTTTGATTTTCACAGTAGCCACAGATTTACCATTTTGACAGCAATGTAACTTAGTGTTCTTTTCATTTCCATGTCAAGATGTTTTCACAGGCAGAGCTTGACTGTACTGCAGAACCAGCTCTGTTTGGCTTTCTTTAGTTTCTGTAACAGTGGCTAGTCACAGAGGAGAAGATTCCGTTTTTCCTAATAACAGAGATGAATTTCAAGAAAATTCTGAGTAACTAGTTCACATTCAAAACATAATGAAGCAGAATGTATTTCTTTATGATTATAAAAAGTGGATTGCTCTCATTAGAGTGCAAGTTAGAAAGGCTTCATTTTATCATTTGAAAGCATTATCTAAAAATTCATTTTCTTTTTAGTTAGTAATGCCTGTTACACCCTATTTATTTTTCTTAGTCTATAAAGCAAGATTTTGCTATATTTTTCTTACTGAGGACTATATTTCAAGTGGTATATTGTGCATATTCTTGCTCTGGAGGTTTTTCCATAGTACTTTAAAATTTTTTCTTACAAAAAATGAGGGTTAAAATGTACCAGTGGTCATAAATACCCATTATATCAATAATATTAAGTAGTTATGTGCACTGTAACTAAATATTACCACAGACAAAAATAGAATACTTGTAATAAATATAAAACACTCATTTTATAAAATGTGTAGAATTTAAGGATTTATGAGGAAATACTAGTACATTAAAGCATAGTGTTGAATTTTCAGAGTTCCATAGAAGGTGGCTATCTGACATGGTGGATTTCATGAGAATCACCAGGACAGTTCTGCATCTAATTGACATCAATCATGTTTGAACTGAAAGTAAACAGTTGTGAAATTTTTGGAATCTGTGTATTGATTTTTGTTCACCTCATCGGTCTTGTGTATTTGTACTTATTAAAGGAGGAGGCATGTTTTTTGTTCTCTCAAACTTGAAAAGGCAGCGTCTGATCAGGAAGATGTATTCTTCTTATTTTCTGTTGCAAGTAACTAAAATCAGATGAGCTCATACACAAAGTTCCCTCCTGGAAGTGTTCCAGAACCTAATCATACAAAGACACTAAACATGTGCTTAGTCAATTCTTATTTTTCCTCTCACATTTGTCTGAAGCCACGCACCCTTCTAAGTAAAATGGAGCTCAAAGACCAGAGAGAAATTACCCCAGTCGATAGTAACTTCACTGAATTGTGACATTTCTGTCTCATCAGTTATCATCTGCAGGATTTAACATTGATGTACATAGAAAACACAACTATGAGAGTTGTAGTCTTGTTTATGAATTGTAAACATTATCTGCACAGACAGATACTAAATTCAGTCAGTGCATCAATTTTTTTTTTTCAAAACGAGTACTCTGACCAAGACTAACTCCCTAAGGTTTGTTATTGTTAACTAGTAACAGCAGTAGTGATGATGGGGGAAAAGGGAGGGTGGACTAAATTAAGCTGATTTTCAAATATCTTGAATTGCATTACTTTATACAAAAGACCCTCCAGATAAATCCAATGGACACAAATGCACACAAACTACTCCAGAAATGATACTCCTGGTGGTATTTTTCCTAAATGATCTACACAATATAGAAACTCTCATAAACATTTGTGAAAAGCTGTCTGGAGTACAGATATAACTTTGCTTAATTTTTTTATATTATGTTGTAGATTTTTTAAATTCCTTCAGAAATATCAAAGAATTTCCATAGTAGAAGAAAATAAAGAATTGGTTTAAAAGTCAATAGATTTTGCTTCACGGAATCACTGGCTAATGGATTTAGCCAGCTGTTTGAATCTAAATTGAAAAAGCCAATTGTACTTTATGATCTGCAGGAGTCAGATTTGATTAGTAACACTAAAGTTTAGAAACCAAAGTGTCATTTCATGCTGCTATTAAATCTCAGCCCTTTTGCCCTTAGAACTTACAAAGTTCAGTCCACTTAAGTCCTGCAAGCCCAGTGTAGGGTTTTTAAAATATGTGAATCAGTGTATTAGGATATCATAAGGGTCTCCAGTGACTTTCTAAAATTAATCCTTGTTGAGTCATTTGAACCAGTGGTGTCATCTCACAGAATTTCTCAGCTTATTCAAGGATTAGAAACTTCTTTGAGACTAGGAAGGTACTAAACATCACTCGTGTACTAATATAACAATCAATTGAGCAACATTACTCAACGTTATACAAGGTGCTATATTTACATACAATACTGATTATATTTCAAATTTGTAGGAACCAAACAATGACAGAAATAATTGGGATTCTTTGAGTCCTGTTAGAAAGCCACAATTGCTGAGGGCTATGATTTTAAAAAGACGCCAGTAGAGGATTATTAAAGATGCCTAAGCAAATCATGCCACTGCAGTATGAATTATGATGTGTTCAAACAGGTCTTAAAATGAGTTTCAAAGATCTTTAAATGCAATCAGACTGTAGAATCAGTGAATCTTTTACAAGAGTTGAGTGGTATTATGGCCATATATTTATTGTTAAATGAAATGAGACATTGTGTCCTCATTAGTATTAGTTTTGTGATCCATATAAGAAATCGCTATAAATTATTTAATAAATAAGTTTATATACATGTTTAAAAAATTCTTCTCAATAAAAATGTTCTATCTGTTTTCAAAGAAAAATTGAAATATTTTAGGTGAACATTAATTCTTAATTTTTCATTTCATCATTTTATTATTTATTTTTAAGACCTTATATGGGAAATGTATGATATCAAAATAGACATTTTTTCAAAATAACACATTGTGTGTTATTGTGTAAAGTGGGCTTGACATGCTTATATTTTTAAATATAAAAAAGTTACTTTGTGTTTAACTTCCCCACTGTCCCCCAAAGTAAGTCTTTTCCTTGGTAGTAATTTTTTATTCTGTGTTAAAATATACTGTTATTATGGTATCTTGAAGAAGCAATTTATGGGGAATATCCTGCAAATGGGAGGTATTCAGTTTTAAATACTTTGAGTTTGTTTTTCCTGTTTAAAAATGTACGGAGAAAATGGACAGGCTATTTGTAGTATAATCACTTGAAGAATCATGAGGTAAGTAGTGACATCTCCGTGAGCCTTGGGAGTTGTTTTTTCCTTGTTTCAGTCTGGAGGAAAAAATAAACCAGCAATTCCAATCCTTGGTCTGACATTTCACAAGACAACTGAAAAGGTAACCATCCCTTTGAGGGCATGGTTGATTTTACTTCTGATTCTTACTGTGCTACAGGGATCAAGGATTTCTGGCGGAGCTTGGCCTGTGTTTGAGGTCAGGGAAAGTGGGGGATTTTTATTTTCTCTTACCTGCAGGTCTCTGAAGTTATGTTGGATGAGGGTTTACTCTGCAGTGCTTCATCAGCGTGGCTTTTTTGACAGTTGTAAAAGAATCTTGAGATGGAAGGATTTGGGTGGTAAAATTTTTTTTTTTTGGTGGAACAGGAGACGTATATAATTTTTTAAATTTTAGATTTTTAAAACATAGAATTCTGGAAAAATTTTGTGTCCTTTTATACTGAAGGAAATTATCTAATGCTGACTAGCACTCCAAAGTATAATAATTATAATGGGTTTAAGTCCAATCAAAGTTCAGATCTTGGGGTTTTTAGTTTTAGATTTTCTATCTCCTAAACCAGGGGTTCTCAAACTTTTTAAACAGGACGCCAGTTCACTGTCTCTCAGACCGTTGGAGGGCCGTACTATAGTTTAAAAAACAACAACAACTATGAACAAATTCCTATGCACGCTTCACATCTTATTTTAAGCAGGACAGGCAGCGGTGACAAAAACACCCGGCGGGCAGGATAAATGTCCTCGGCGGGCTGCATGCGGCCCGCGGGCCGCGGTTTGAGGATGCCTGTAAACCATGAGTTTAACTTTCATTCAATTTTTTTAAAAAATATATTTTTATTGATTTCAGAGAGGAAGCTATAGAAACATCAGTGATGAGAGAGAATCATTATCATTGATCGGCTGCCTCCTGCACACCCCACATGGGATCAAGCCTGCAACCTGGGCATGTGCCCTGACTGGCATCGAACCATGACCTCCCAGTTCATAGGTCAACGCTCAACCACTGAACCTCACTGGCTAGGCTTTCTCCATTTCCCTCTTCCATCCTTCCATCTTTTCTAATGTGTTATATGTATGTGTGTATGTGTGTGTACACACACACATACACACATATATATATGGTATATATTATTCATAACTACATAGATATATTCATAAATATATAGGCAGTTATCTCAGGACCCTAGGCTTTGCAGTAGTAGATGCTATCCTACTTGTATCTTTTCTTAGTGACTGAAGAATCTGTTCCTTGAGTTCTGTCCTATTCATGCTACTTTCCTCAGGCCCTCCTCTGTCTTGCTCTACCAGGGTATTCAAGTTACTATGTTTTTGTTTATTTCTTAGAAGTGGTATCACATTAGTAGTTTTTCCGGTGAAGGTGACACTGAAGTTTCCATTCATGCTTTCAGACCTGTAGTGACCTTTCTTGCCCTCAAGGTAGAGAGGTTTGTTTTGGAATCTCTATGAACCTCTGGAGGGTTAGTCTCTGGTATAAAGTTCCTAAGGGATTCTTCTCCTTTCAGTGTACATTTCAATATTTGTTGACAATTTAAATTATTGTCAAATTTTAATGCATTTTACTGAGATAAAATGATGAAACTGACAGGAATATAGTATATAGAGGGATTAGGGATTTTTCAATGCTGCAATGAGAGTAGATCAAACAAAAATAGTTGGCTTTAACAAGAGTTCAGTACTAAAAATGCTGTTGGGAAAAGATGCTTGGAATATAAAAACAATTCAGTTTAGTTCAACAAAGATTTCTTGAGTGCTTTTTGTTTATAGATTAGTGTGATAAATGTGTTAGTGAGAGAGAATTTATGAGTTTATAGATTAGCAAAAACACTTAAAATGAATAAGGCTAACAGTCAAGCAGTAAATATTTAACTCCATTTGAGAAATTAATTTCCACCTTATATATTTTTTTCCTTTTAAAATGTCTAACAGAAATGTACAAAGAATAGCCCAATGAACACTCTAATGGTCTTCAGACTCTTCAATGTTTAAAATATTATTACATTTTTATTAGTTCCCCTTCATCACTCTTGTGTGTGTATATTATATATTTATATATGATACTAGGGGCCCGGTGCACAAAAATTTGTGCACTCAGTAGGTTCCTCAGCCCAGCCTGTCCCCTCTCACTGTCTGGGATCCCTTAGTGGATGTCCACCTGCTGGCATGCCTGGCCAGCCTGGGTGAGGGGCTGATGGCTGTTTGCAGGCTTGCCAAGCCCCACAGTGTGGACCCTCACCCCATTAGGGTGTAGCCAGACTGAGTGAGGAGCTGAGGGCCATTTTCAGGCTGCCCACAGTCCCTTCAGGGTTCGGGTCCCAACGTCCCAGCAAAGTTGGCTGGAAGCAGGTTTCTGGGGTTTATTTATCTTCTATAATTGATACACTGTTGCTTTAAGCCAAGGCCTAGGTAGGTAACAAAGCCTCCTGTTGGGTTCAGCTCCGTGGCTTCTATAATTGAAAGAATATTGCCTTAGTAGATGCCCAGCCAGCCTAGGCAGGCAGTTTCTTCCATTGCTGGTGCAACGGAAGCCTCCTGTTTGGTTCAGCTCCATGGCTTCTATAATTGCAACTATGTTGCCGTGAGCAGAGAGAGGACCAGCCAGCCTAAGCAGACAGTTTACTCCTGGTGCAACAGAAGCCACCTGTTTACTCTAGCTCCGTGACTGCCGGCCTCCATCTTGACTGGGTTAATTTGCATACAGTTGCTCTGATTGGCTGGTGGGCATGGCTTAGGCGTCCCTGCAAAACAGTCAATTTCAATATTACTCTTATTAGATTAGATATTTATATGTCACATACTTATATATCTTTTTCCTTGCTGAACCATTTAAAAGTAAGTTGCTGATGTAATTACATTTAACTCCTAAATACTCCAGAATTTTTTTTCCAAAAGACATTCTTCTACATAAACATACTACTATCTTTCAAATGCAAGAACTTTGCTATTTTTTTAGAAGTTTAATAAAGTATTCCTATGCTAATTTCCCATTTGCCTCAAGATGTCTCTTATAGCTGATTTTTTTCCCAATGCATGATACATTTAAGGATCTCATCACTGTTTCACTAGCATATTTCTTTCTTCCCTTTTAATCTAAAACTTTTTCTCAAAATTTTTTCTCACTTTACTGGCTTTTTTTTTTTTAAAGAATCTAGATCAGTTATTTCTTAGAATAATACCGCATTGTAGATTTGCCTGGCTATCTCCTCATTGTTAGATTCAATTTAAAGTTTTTGGCAGAGATACAGCATAGTTGAGGAGTTTTACTTTCATTTCTATCACATATTGTCAACTTACCCCTTACTTGTGATGCTAAGTTTGATGACTTGGTTTAGATTACATAACTGTACATTTACTGTTTTCCCTTTATAATTATTCAGTAATCTATTCAGTGAAACTAAAAAAAATTACAATTTTCAAATCCCTTCACAATTTTTTGCCCTGTTTTATTATTCATTGATAATAGGAAGTACAATCATTTATTACAATGGTAGTTACAAATTTTTGGTTTTCTAATTTTCTTATTTCTGCTATATTTCATGGTTTGTTTTATTCTGTAAGAGATTTTGTTCTTCCTAGTCCCATTTTTTTCCCCAATAGTGATATGGACTCACAAATTCTAATTCTATATAATCCTATATAATAAAGGTTTAATATGCTAAATGTCCTACTGTTTGACCAGTTGCTATGATGTGCGCTGACCACCATGGGGCAGATGCTCTGACTGGTAGGTTAGCTTGCTGCTGGGGTGTGGCACATCAGGACTGGGTGAGACAGCTGGACATACCCTGGAGCCCTCCTGCAGTCCCTCTGTGGCCCTGATTGTGCACCAGTGGGGTCCCTCGGGCTGGCTGTGCCAACTTGTAATCTGGAAACCGTTGGGGAATGTCGGAGCCAATTTCGCCCTGATCCCTGCAGGCCAGGCTGAGAGACCCCACTGGTGACCGAATCATGCCCTGGGCTACTAGTAAGATAATAATTCTCTAGTTAAAGAAGAATGCTTTCTACTTAAAGAAGAATGAAAATGAATACTAATTATATACTTTGATGTCATATTTTTTAAGATTGAATTTCTAACCCAGATCTTTCAGCCTTTGTTCTATTATTTTATACTTTTTTTTGCTTCTGACGAGAAATTTAATGTATCTTTATTATTATGCCTACGTACTTTATAATGAGTGAATAAGTATTTTATCCTCAGGGGACTTTTTGAGACATCTTTCATATTTGGAACATAACTCAATTAAAATAATTAAGTAGTCTGGTGTGACTCAGTGATCAACCTGTGCATGCACCAAGAGGTTGCAAGTTTGATTCCAGCTCAGAACTTTGGGCTCCGTGCCCAGCAGGGGGTGTGCAGAAGGCAGCCAGTTGATGATGATGTTTCTCTCTCATCAATGTTTCTATCTCTCTGTCCCTTCCTTCTCTCTAAAATCAATAAAAACATATTTAATTATAGGTATTTAGTGGTTAAAATATTTCTTCTGGACTAAAGATACACAGAAGTGCAAGTTCAGAATCTGTCACTACTTAGATGTGTGAATGGGCAAGCAGCTTCATCTCCCCAGTCCTTGGTCTCCTAAATTTAAATGGGAAATATTAACAGTATGTATTTCAAGACATTGTGTATAGACCAGATGATTTAACATACATGCAACACCTGCACATGTGTAGAGGAAGATAAATATGCATAAAATGGGATGATGTTTGCGAAGCATTTAGCACAGTGTCTAACACATGGTAAATTATCAATAAATGTTGGCAATAATTGTTATTATTCTAAAAATTGCTCACTGTATTTCTATTTTGGTAAAAGGTGATGGAAATTATCCAGAAGCCTTGTTAATTCTACCTTCATATAATATCTTCAATCTATCCAACCCATTTTTTCCCCATCCTATTTCTATCAAGTTTAAGTTATTGTCATATCTTCCTTAAAGAATATCAGTAGCCACCTAATTTTTTGTTTGTATTTGATTTTACTCTCTTTCAATTTTTCTACTTCTCCTCCCCAGTAATCTTTTAAAACACAAATGCAATCATGTCATGACTTTCTTTAAACATACTTACTCAAATAGTTACCAAGATAGTTCTTATCATCTTACTCAAAATCCTTTTTTACTTGCCTCTGTTTCTTTTTATGCCCATTACTGAACTGTATTGAATAATTTGAGAACTCCGAAATGCTTTATCTCCCCTTGTAATCTTCAGGTATTGTAATTATTGTAATTTTCTGCCTTGATTGTCATCTCTTTTTGGAAGATCTTTTCAAATCTTATCTTCCTCACTCTCCCTACTGTTCTCTTCTCCACAAGTTCACAGCCATGGGATCAGACAGGTTTTCAGTGTGTATCAGCTTTATTGTAATGTGCCCCTATTAGATTATAGGTGAGTACAGAATAATGACATCTCTTTATATCCATTAAAAATGACACCCTATGCCCTAACCAGTTTGGCTCAGTGGATAGAGTGCTGGCCTGCAGACTGAAAGGTCCCAGGTTCAATTCCAGTCAAGGGCATATACCTTGGTCAAGAGGCAGCTGATCAATGTTTCTCTATCATCAGTGTTTCTAACCCTTTATCCTTCTCTCTTCCTCTCTGTAAAAAATCAATAAAATATATTTAAAAAATTGCACCATACCTGGCTCATCCTATCTACTCAGTAAATAGAAGAGGAAGAATTAAACATACAAATGTAGTTATCAAGTTCACTTCTATACAACAGAACACAAAAATCACATTTTTTATTGAGTGTTCAATTAATTGCTAGCTAAAAGTTAAGTACCAGCAAGTAATTTCAATGATGATGATGATAATATGGACTTTCTTCTAAGGCAAGAAAAGACTCTTGACTCTGAAAATGGAAATACCAACCTAAGTGTCTGAGAATAAGAGATTAAACATATTATGGGCTTGGCCACTGTGGTTGAATGTTGACCTGTGAACAAGGAGATCATGGTTTGATTCCCAGTCATGGTATATGTCCAGTTTTCAGTTACAATCCCTAGGAGGGGCATGCAGGAAGCATCCAAACAATGATTCTCTCTCATCATTGATGTTTCTATCTCTCTCTCCCATTCCCTTCTTCCCTCTGAAATCAATAAAAACATTTAAAAAAAAAGTATTATAGACTATCCATCAAATTAAGTCTAGTGTAGAATGTTCAATCATCATTAAATTATAATTGTTTACATAGAAAATCGTTAACAATATTCAGCAAAGTAAAAAGTGATGCATAAAGAGGTGTGATATCACTTTTAGAGAATGCCTGGGAAAATATACATAAAATTATTAATGTGGATCCTCTGTGGCCAGTGGGATATAGTTTATATTTATTTTTCTTTGGATTATTCTATCTTTAGGTTTTTTGCATTGATCATGTATTACTATACATATATATGTCTGGGTGTGTACACACAAATCTGTGTAATGTATAATTTCACAAAGGAAAAGAAGTAGTGTGGATAGAACACAACAAAATTAACCCATTTTAGTCTCATTAACATGGGGGTGGGTACAAGTACTTTTTGTGGTTGCTGTTTAGAAATATGGGATACTACTCTAGTTAAATACAGGGAAATTTAATGTATCTTTATTGTTATGCATAAACATTGATGCGAAGTTTGATGACTTAGTTAAGTCATGCTAAGTTTCGTATTTTCCGGAATATTTTTGTATCAGTTAAAAAGCACACAACCTAAACCAATTTAGTAAATACTCCACCATAAACAGAGAGGGAAAACAGAGACTCTGTGGGCTTTAAAACATGTCAAGTATTTAGCATTTATGATTTCCTTCTGACTGCTGGATGACAGAGAAGTAGATTAAACAAAGTACACAAAGTACATATACATTACATAGAACCCTGTGTGTGCATGCCTCTGAACCCATACATATTTTATTCTTGTGGGTTACTAGTCCTTGAGGTTAGCTGTTAGTAATAAGCTAGTATACATTTGCAGTCAATTGCTTTGCTTTATGGCAATGGATATCGCTTATAGAGTAAGTGGTAATTGAGTAGCATGAATTCTAATAGGTTTTACATATGAATTCTCCAAAGGTAAATGTCTTTTTGTGTGAGGAAGAAATTGGTGTATAATTGCATATTAATTCCAGAAGGAAAGCCAAACTAATTATATAATTGCAACAATCATCTTTAATTGCATATTAAATCTTGACATATTCTGTATATGACACATACATTTGTATTTGTCATGAAACTAATGTTTTATTGTCTGCTATGACATGTTCAAAATCTCTGTGTTTCTTAGTCCAACTAAAAATACAGTTTTTAACTTTCATGTCTAACTTTCAGTAGGTTTCTTTTAAGGAACTAATGCTTGTTTTCATCACAGACTATAGAAAAATTTTTAGGGTGATAAATAACCTGTGAATCAGATGATAAAGTATAATTTATTAATTCTTTAAAAGATATATACATGTGCAGCCTCTGGCCCTGCTTTGACCTGTATTATTTTGGAATATCAGCCTCCTCTACTCAGATGCTCAAATCTTAGACAACATTTGAGGATTTTGATCTTAGACTTCTGCTACACCAGGAATTTGTGATTAGTAGAGGAGATGGAAAAGGCTGCCCCACAGTTCGTGCTTTCCCATCACAACCGCTGCTGTCCACTGTAAGAGTTGTATCTGGAAAACATCTGCTCCTGCTGCCATCCCTCTCCCAAATTTATCTCTCTGTCCATTAGTTGGAAAAAAAATCAGAAAAACAAGATGAAACTGTGTGAGCATCTATTTTGTGCACTTTTAAGTTAGATTATATTTTCATCAAAATCTAAATGTTTAAGTAACTAGTTACACTATACTTTAGAAAGTGGTAAATTGTGTATATATTCTAATTAAGTGAGGAAACTTTTCAACTCTAGAAAAAATAAAGGCTTGCAGGAGATGGCATGTACTTGAGTTTTAATAGTCAGATGTGAAACCATAGAAAGGCACTCCTAGTCTGGTGAACATTATGAGTAAAGGGGGGACATGTGTGAAATTGCAGGTCGTAGTTGGTGATCAGATAGCTGGGGTGTTTGTGAAAAGGATTAGATAGTGATAAAGCTAGGAAAATGGAAGATAAGTTGGAGTAAATCTTGGGCAGAGAGCTTTCTATGTTATAGCATTAAGGAATATATCTACCTTTTGTAGTTATGGTGAAATCATCAAGAATTTTTAAGGGAGCATGGAATCAAAGTTGTGCTGTAGTAATAACTTCTTACTGGATTAGAAGTGAGAGCAACTGAAAGCCTTCGCATGTTTTAGAGTAACTCAACGTAATGACTGAATAAAGACCCAGTCACTGAGAACAGGAGGGAAGGGCTGTGTTACAGACACATTATGGAGGTAAAACTAATGCCTAGAAAAACAAGATATTAAAGATGAAACATGAGTTTATTTTTTACCATCATCTTTTGTAAGCCCACTTCATTTTAGTCAAACAAACGTAGTTTGTCAGTAGTTCCTAAATGTAGCTCTTACTTTTGGTTGCAATATTTTTATTGAGCTTGTTTTATTTTCCTGACACTCCTTTTCTTCCATATCCTCATGATATATTCATATATTGTATGTCTGTCAAAAACTCAAGTGTTAACTCTTCTAGGTAGCCCTCTCTGATTTTCATGGTCCTATTAATCTCTCCTCCTGTCTTAAAACTCCAGAATATTTTATTTGTATATTTCTTATGAAAAGTCAGTTATCATCTAATAATATAGTATTTGAATGCTGAAGAGCAAGCACTTTGGAGCCGAATTCATATTTGTCTACTTACCAGCTGTGACCTTGGGCAAATTACTTAACCTCATAGAGTCTTAAATTGGGGACGCATGATAGGATCTGTGGAGTCTGAGTGATATCCAGTATTAACTTATATAAGGCATATGTTTTACTGAGTGACATCCCAGGAACAAAATAGGTGTTTGATAAATAGATGTGCAATATGATATGAATTACCTAGACTATTTAAGGCACTGGGGAATGAGAGTCTCCCATCAAATAATGGCCTTGTCAAATTAAGCATTCTTAATGCTGGCTCTTAAAATAGGATAAAGACTTCGATTAGGTGCAGTGGACAAAGAAGGAAAGAATATTTTTAAATACCCACTTTTGCTGAATTCTCACCCTTAATCAGAAAACCAGGTTAGTCTGGGCTTCTCCCTTGAAATGAATGTGGCTGTATCTAGTGTTAGTGATCTCTCTTGAAAGTGACTTGGGTGTGGTAGGTCCTTGTCAGAGATTCTTGTGAAAATAGAAGTAATTGAAAAAGTTGGGAAGACAAGTTCAATTATATCCTGGTAAGAGAGTTTTCTGATCTATGGATAAGCAGTGTCTCATTATTTAACAATGATGAGGGCAGAAACCAAATGTAAGTGATCCAAGGAATGAATGGCAAAGTGAGAAAATGACTGGAAAGAAAATAGACAGTTGTCATGAAGAAAAGAGATAAACAACAAAGTAAGCTTGTTGGGAGAGGGATGCAAGGTCTCTAATTATTTGGATGGTCCACATAATCCCCCCTCCCACTCTTTTGTGGGTTTATAATGTGAAGCAAAGTTTTGAGAGGTCAGTATTAATGACTTTTTTAATTCAAAGTTTTCTAAACTTATTTATAAAATGTGTATAGTTGACTTTATGTAATTCATAGTAATATTTATAGCAATGTTTGGAAACACAGTTGGGAAATGATCATCTGGGGTCATTGAAGGAAAAGGGCAAAAAAGCAGAATTAAAGTGGACAAGGAACAAGATTCAAGGCTGAGATCAAAGTGGGAAATTTCAGTTTGTGACTGGGAAATGAAAAAATTCTGATTGATGATGATGGCTTAAGTATGGCTGTGCTGGTTGACAGATGGTGATGTTACCAATTTATCTCACCAAAGACGGGGCAGAAAAATTGGAATGAGAGGATCACAGGGTATAAGAAAAAGGAGTAATCTGTCACAGAATTCTAGAACGTAATCATCTTTTCTCCTAACTTATTAGCTCATTGGTTTCAACAACCTTTGATATAGCATTTCTAAGCTTTTTATTTTGTGGTTAAATCTGTGATTAACTTGCTAATATTCTTCAGTTGTTAAAATTACTACATACATGTGTAATAATCAGAATACCAAAAGAAGCAGCTTATCTGCCCTAAAGAATAAATCAAACTGAGAGGTCCTTATTTTTAAGAACACAGTTGAAATGAAAAGGATTTTCTAGAATGGAAATCTTTAGTTTGTTTCAGAGCGGGTAGTAAAAACACAACATGATTTCTTAAAAACATTGCATTAGACCTTACTTGTGTTTCCCACAACTTCTCTTCAGTTCCTAATTATAAGAATGAAATATGTGTCGCTTACCTATGATAACTTAAAATAATGGCTTGCTTGTATTGCGTATGTTCCTTTTAACTTAAAATTTGTTATCTTAGAATGTTGTCAAATTATAATTGTGTAGCCAAGGGCAGATTACATGGAGCATTGAAAGTAAATAGCAATTGGTTAAATTTTTCTCAGAAAAATCTACTTCAGATTTCTTTCTAAAGAAGACTTCATTATTTTTAAAGAGGATGCTTTCTGAAAATATTCAGGAGGAATTGCTTAATGGTAGCTGAAACAAACAAAAATATGAAAACAAGGCCATTACCTTCCGCAGAGCTCTGGATGGTTACAGTGAAAAATTAGGGCCCCCTGCCATGTTGAATTTTATAAGTATGAATGATGTAGAGGCACTTGCCAATACATCATGAATAAGTGAGAAAAGAGGGGTTTTATATAGTAAGGCAAACCTTCAAATGGAATTAATAAAAGACAAGGCTTTTCTTGACTGGGTGAAAAGTTATCTGCTATATAGAAAGGCCTGCTGAATGAAACATTTGTCCTCAAATTTCTTTTAATCTGCTGTGAGGTTCTGCCTGTTACCTCACTTGGAATAATGTGCCAGTTTTGTCAGGATAAAGAGAATTTTATCCTTTTCTTCATTCCTTTAGCTTCTTGATGCAGCTTTCCTTGAATTTCACAGTACCTGCCTGTGTTTTAGCAGCTCTAATTTCAGACGATCACTTTCCTGGACTACAGTGTAAAAACTGATATTCTCATCTCCTTGATGGAGAATATTCAAGAAATGCAATCCCAGTGAGAATCCTGCTTACTAATGGATATTCCTTTCTCCAGGCATCCTTAAAAAATCTTTTTCTGTCTCAATTCTTTATTGCCCCCTGTTTTTTACAAAAACATATTAAAAGGCTTGGTATCCATGGAGGAATGCTTTTGTGGTAGCATATTGCCTTTGCATTATATATTGTAATTGGTTGTTGTTCATAGCTCATACCTGAATAGTTCCAGTTGAAGTATTTGTCTTTGCCCTACAAAAATATTTATTTTTTTTCCCTGTGACTATTTAGAACTGAAGTGCAAGAATTAGGGGGAGATATAGTAGGGCTTGACTTATTTGGTGTTTTATGCTTTGCCTTTCAACATTTATTGGGTATTGTTCTTATAGATTGCAATGTATTCAATGGAAATAATAAAAGCTTTTGTAAATGTATTAGAGATTGTTTTGTAACTGTGGCAAGGAACCCAGGTTCTTAGCACTAAGCAAGGGTACTTTAGTATGGAGGAAGGTTAAAAACAAACACCAACAGCAAAATTCTTACAGTCTTAAACTCAGTTTTAAGCAAGTTGTTACTGTGAAATATATTGATTTTTAACTCTCTTCTAAGAAGATTAGCAAAGGAGCTGGCTAGTGTAATTTCCCAAATCTCCAAATTGCAGAACTTGGTTATATCTAGGTTATTTAGTTACCATAGTGGCATAGGGAAGCTAATTTTACTAAGGGGCTCATCGTTGTGACTTCAGGACCTCTCAGAAAGCCATTTCCTTTTGTTACTACCTCATTGTAGTAACCATGGTGACATTCATATTGTCATTATTAAAATTCCCCTTTTATTCTTGAAAGAGTCCTGGTTAGGATAATAAATTTATAGTCATCTTCCATATAAAGGTTTGGTTTCCTCTTTCAACACATTTTTATAGAAACTGCATTTTTAATGCTTCTAGCCTGCCCTGCCCTGGCTCCAAGCCTTTCAGCACAAAGCAATCACTTTTTAAACTGTATTCTTGCATATTGTAGCTTTTTTAAAATATAAATTTATTATTACCTATCATATCCAAAATAAATTTACTAG
>PVJC01012159.1:0-40151 GCA_004026665.1 Murina feae | reverse complement strand
GGCAGGGCTCCCTGCTCTGATGCTGCCCTTGCCCTCTGCAGGCCCCTCCACCCCTGACTCACAGCCGGCCTGCTGTCAGTTGACTTCCTCTCCTCACCTGGCCCTTGGCCAGGCCCAATGCTGACCTTGGTATTGACAAGCCCCTAGAAGATGGCAGGACAGGCTTGCAAAACCTGGTTTATTAATGAATCTGTTTTACGGAAATCCATTTAGATAAACAGACCATACACAGCTGCCTGCGCTCGGTGGCTACAGGGCTTACAATACTTCACCAGGCAGGCGGCAGCTCCTCTCCTGATGCGCTGGTGGAGATAAATTCAAGGTAATCTATATAAACTCGAGCCTTTGAAATTGTGCACAGTCGAAAAATTCAAACAATTACTCTAGGCCAGTCAGGAGGTGGCCGTTGATGTTCTTCTTATGGAAAACATAATTATAAAGGAAGGGAAAAGGTTTCATAAATAACACGCATAATGGCAGAGACTCTAGAGGGAGGGGAAGGCGAGAGAACGGGATTCCTAAGGTTCCTGGTCTCCAGCTGAGAGTAGAATGGGCACAGAAACCTGCTGTCTTCTTAAGGCTCAAATTAATTTTCAGTTTAGTACAATTTCCAGGTAATTAATTGGCAAGAGGCATCTCTCAGATATTTAAAATATTAGCTGCCAGGCTCTTGGTAATAAAGGAGGAGAAAAAATAGCCAACACATGCCCCTAAAATCAAGGTGATATCAAACAAGGGCCAGCCCGGCCCATTAGCACTTGAAGAGAATATAAAATCCAGGTCAGCCCAGATCATTGTCAGCTTGTTTTAAGGTGTCCCCCCAACTCCCTTGCACGGAGTCCCCAGGTCACTGGAAACAGCAAGTGCTCCCTGCCAGGGGCTGTGCTAGCCACCTTGTTGTACTTGTGCCCCATTTAATTCCCATAAGAACCCTTTAAAGAAGGTGTGAGGATCTCTTTAGACTTTGGGGGGGGGGTATAGGGAAGGGAGTAGAGTGGCTTCTGGTGAGGACCCTCAAATTAAGGTCACAAGTTAGGACCTGGTGAGGCAGGAATTTGAAGCCAAGTATTTTGGTAATACGCCCCCCAGGCCTTGCTTCTTACTGCATGTGTGGCCCAAGATGGGAAAGGGTATGATGACTAAGACAGAAGCAGCACAGAGGTGGGAAAGAGCTTGGGCTCTGTTTCAAACAGACTGGATTCAAGACCAACCCAGCTATCTATTGGCTGTGTGTCCTCAGGCAAGCTACTTAGCCTCTCCGAATTTGAGGACTTTGTTTCTCTCATCTATGCATTCTGTCCCCTGTGGTCTTCAAAACAAAAAGCTGTGACAAGGGTCCCTTTCTCATTTGGCTGCATAAGGTTTTCCTTGGCAACCCTCCTGCTAAATGTTGTGAGAATTGAATACCAGATTGGACAACAATGAGCATAGCACTTTCCACACAGCAACCTTCAATAGATGAGAATTACCAGTTCCTGTTATTGTGAGAATCCAGAGCAATACTCTATTGCACCACATGGTACAGTGCCTGGCACCTGATGAACACCCATCAGTAACAGCTATTACTAATATAATTACTATTAAGCAATGAAACAAGTGTGGGAACCCCTGCACTTAAGTTGAGCAGAACCAACAGCATATTAGAAAGTTTCGATTGGGCCCTACTGTGTGTCAGGCCCTGTGCTGGGCTCTCCTGGACCTTATAGAACAGGTAGGTGATCTAGGTGGACAGTCACCTAGATTTGCACATATAGGATAAGCAGTAATGCAAGGTGTAAAATTCCTCTGAAGGTGCTTAGGAGGAATCACAATGGAGCCATCATTAATTGCCAGATGAAGATAAAAGAACAGAAGAAAGTGGTTAAGATGAAAGCTGCAAACCTGGGTTTGAATTTCTCCTCTATCAGATGTTAGCTATGGAAAGTTGAGCAAGTCAGTTACATCAGTATGCCTCAGTTTCCTCATCTGTAAAACGGGTGTGTGTCATAATGTTTAGCCACCAAATGGTATAAATTATTTAAAGTGATTATTAATAGTAATGACAACAAACATTTAGTAAGGGCATTCTCTGTGCCAAGCACTTGACTAAAGCTCATAGCAGGCATTCAAGTCAGTGTTGGCTAGCATTATCATTACCCAATAGAAAGATCCAAGCTACCAGGACCCAGGATTATGAATTCTTAGGTGGACTAGGATCAAAGACCAAATTCCAGCCCAGAGAGTTGCTAAGCTGTTGTCTAATGTTAGCCATTCAGGTTTAATACTGTTCTGAGATCAATGTTCTAGGCTTTTTCCTATGTTTCCTTCATACCATGTAGTATGATGAGAATTCATCTAGATCAAAAGAACCATAAATTCCTCCTGGGTCCTGATAACAATCTTTCTGTTTGTTTGTATTTGCTTATTTGTTTGTTTTGTTAATCCTCACCTGAGGATTAACATACAATGACTACTTGACTTTCCCACACCATGACCATAACCTTGGACAAAGAATGCACCCCTCCCCTACCACACACCCAGTGATAGTAACCCCAGAACTCTGAAATGTTCTCTTAAAAGTCTAGGATCTACATAACATGCTCCTTAAGTATCACTGAAGTAATATATTTCTACTGCAACATGTTAATAGGAGTCAGAGAGTGATGGAATGGGGGAAGGGAAAAATTGATTGGAAGGAAGCACAAGGGAACACAAACATCAACTCACTAATCTGAATACTTAAGATCAGTACATTATATTGTATGAAAACTATACCTGGATTTTTTTAGTAACAGCAGTGCTCTCCAGGTCAAAGATGTTGACCCATGGCTGTGGAAAATAAGGCAGGGTGCCCGCCTTCTCCTTCCTCCACCTTTCCCCACATCTCTCCCATCCCCACATCTCAGAGGCAGCCAGCAGAGTCTTCCCTGCTCTGTGAATGAGGGCTGGATATGAGAACACAGTGGCCATTTCTCCCAAATGCTGGCCAGATGGGAGGGCAAGGGCTGCTAGGGGAGCAGAGGTTGGTATGTGAGGTGGGTTTGTGTCCATCTCCCATTACTCCACTAGGATTTCTTTAGGTGCTCAGAGCCCAGCTATCTCTTGCTCCTTAGTCATCCTCCCCATATTCTGAGCCACCAAGGATGCAATGGAGGAACTTGCAGAGAAGGCTCAGAGGAAAGTCATTAAACACCTAGAACCAAGACATTCATGGCAATGTGCCCCAGAAGGATACCTTCAACTGGGATTTCTGGAACAAGGTGAGTATGGCAGTCAGGTATGTGACATCGGTTCAACCTAGAGGCCACGAGCCTGAGCTTCTCCCTTCATAGTAAACCCAGAGAGCTCTTCACCTTGCTCCTAGCCATCTTCTTGGCTGAGAAACTGAGGCCAGCAACACCTGAGACTCCTGGCTAATTCGCATTCTTCACCAGGGTGAAGTCAACTGCTCCACATTGAGCCCACCAAAAGGCTTTGGTTGTAACTCTGTCCACTGGGAGCAATCCATCTCTGCTCCTCCACACATGAGCATTTCTGCACCTCAAAGGTAATGAGATATGAGGAGACCAGAAGTATTATTTCTACTTTTGCTATGGTGAGGCCTAGCACTTCCAACTCTTATGTCTCCCCACTTATTAAGTGGGCCCAGTAATGACACTGAGCGCTTCTTTTAGAGAGAATTTAAGGGCATTAATGAGATAATGACCACTAAGCACAGGGACTTCAGCAATAAATGGTGCTTTGGGTCAGGTTTCACTGCAAGAGCATGGATTGTTTAAACCTTCAGGGCCATGTCATGCAGAAAGCTATCCACTCCCTTGCTCAAACTGAGAGGTTTCAAGGGTGGGAGGAGTTGGAGAGTTGACATATGAATGTGTCAGTGTTGGTTTCTGATGCTCTGCTTCTCTATTTCAATCTTCCTTCCCCGCCATTACAACCTCTGACTGCACTCTTTTCCTCACCGCATTCACTGATCCTGAGGTTACTGCATTTTCAATGGCAAGCATAGTCAAAACCAAAACAAACCGAAAATAGTGCTGCCATTCACTCAGGACTATGTCTACCACCAGAACAAGAGCAGAAAGTATTTTGTTCAGCTTGGAAGAGGGGCCCAGGGTGCTGAATTAAAAGCAAGAGGCTGCAACCTAGAGCTCATTGGGGTTATGAAGGAGTGAACCCGCCTCTCTCCTCCTCTTAAAGAAGGTGACCAGAGCCTTAATATCCCCTAGGATGCCGCTCCCTGGGCTGGATGATGAAAGGAAGTCCCCAACACCACTTGTTGAACGGTCCCACCTGAGCAGATGTGGGTAAAACGGAAAGGAGGGGGCAAGCAGACAGTGAATGTCTCCAAGGCAAACCTGAGGCAGATGCGGGTAGTTAATGAACATATTTCTGAGAGGCAAGAAGCAGAGGAGACAGAGTAGAGCCTTATAGAAAGAAGTAGCAATAAAATTTAAAGTAACGATGAACCTGTTTGTGGCGCCCCTCAGTGCTTAAAGATATAACAATACTCAGAGCCTGCCTGAGTCTGCTTCCCCAGACATGAGGGGGCAAACCCTTCTTCTGAGCTGTCTTCCACAGGCAGAAAGCAAGGCAGAACAGATGTTGTCCTCAACCATACACAGTCAAGGATGACAGCAAAGTGGAGGGCACTTCCTGCATCCTTGCAAATGAAATACAATTCACATCAGCCAACCTCGGCAAAGCTCAAGACACATTCCTGCCACTGTGAGGTCAGGGGGATCAGTCCCCCAACCACCCCATCCTGATGCTACCTGTCGCACTTGTCCATTTGCCATGGAGCCACACCAGGAGAGAAAGTAAAAGGTCAGATTGGTCTCCTCCCACAGCAAGAGCCCAGAGAATCCTGGGGAAATTGACATTTCAACAACCACCTCTTTCAACCTCTCTCAGAAGAGCATAACTTTTAAGTCTACCTCCATTCCCACGCCCCCAGACTTGCTTTGCAACACTTTCCCACCATGAATGGCTTGTCAGGAAAGAGTTAACGAAGATGCATGACTAATTCCCCAAACCCTCTCTCTTATCTACAGAGAACAACCCTACACAGAGACACAGAAACCAACTGTCAATTTAGCTCAGACCTCACCTGTCTTATGCAACAGCATAAGACACTCACGCACACGCACACCCCTAAGGCCGGAGTCCACATCCCCCTTTAATTCGGTAGACATAGTTTTGTGCCCTTTTTCGCTACGTAGAACCCAGCTCCACGGCAGCAGAGAGACAGATGTAACCTTAGTGCCAAAGCCTTGCAGGAACGCACAGACACAGGAAGGGGAAGGCATCTCGTAGCTCTCCGTGGTGCTGAAATCACGCTAGCGAGAAAACCGAAGGAGCGAGTGCGCCGGACTTACCAGGCTGGGGGTGGGCGGCGGGGGAGCGAGAGGATCTTTCTGAGAAGAGGTTCCTTGCCAGTGCGGGCTGGAGCCGGCGGATGCGCTCACCTAGGGAACCCACCTCTCTCCCTTCTCTTCCCTTCCTCCTTTTCTAGGAGGAAGAGGAGGCTCCAAGCTGGCAGGGCTGGAGTGGAAGGAGGAAAAGGAGGCAAACAAAATAAGATCAAAAAGTCAGGCGGCTTTACTCCACTCGTGGTAATTCCTTGAGTCAGGAAGGACCCCTCTGCTCCCACTCTCTCTGTCTGAGCTTTCCGCCGTCTCTGCGTGTTGAGCCAACAGCCTTCGCACAGTTGGTTCCTGCCTCTGACGTGAAGGAGACGAGGAAGCCTGGAACTGCTTTGCGCTCTCTCTCTCTCTCTCTCTCTCTCTCTCTCTCTCTCTCTCTCTCTCAAGCGCTCTCTCTTTTCCCCTCTTGCTGAAATTTCAGCAGCATATTTTTTAAGCATCCGGTTTTTTCCATCCCCCTACAAGCGGCCCCCTAGTGGACAGAAAGGGAACACATCCTCTTGAATAGTCCAGATTCAGAAACAGGAATGCTCCTGGTACCCACAAACTCTTGGGGCTGCTTCCACACAGACAGGGTCCTGTACAGCCAGTCTTCTTGTGGGGGTTCCAAGTGAGTTAAGGTCCTGGCTCACTAGAAAGACACACTGCTACGCACCAGGGTCTGCAGCCAGGTGAGGTATATATCTATACCCAAGGCACCCCAGGAGGGAGGACATCAGGAGCCAGAGAACATGGGGGACCAAGGAGAGGGTATTTAGCCAGCACCTCATCTAACACCCTAATATGGCTTTTTAAAAAACTGGTAAGAGAAATATCTGGGAAGCCACAGCCTGAAATCATTTCAGAGATGGAGAGGGAAGTGACTTTGCTGAGCATCCATGGAGAACTGTGGCAGAGAAGGCCGTCGGGGGTCACTGCTCACAGGCTCCTCTGGGATGCCTCACACTCCTTTTAACTGTACAGCTTCACAGCCTCCTGGAAAGAGTACTTGTACTTACATCTACAGAGTTGCGTTCCAGTTTCAGACTGCCGCTCGCTGCCTGGACATCTTGCTTCAATTGCGCTGTTTGTAAAATGTGGATAATGCTGCCCCCTCCCTACTGAATAGGAATGCGGAGGGCTGGGGATGAAATAGAGACAAACATTTTTCTTATGTTGGCTTCACCCCTAGCGAACTCTAATAGCCAGGTTTTTCAGAGTATTTATCAGGTGCCAGGCACTGTCTAATGCCTTACATGGATTAGCTCATT
Source organism: Murina feae (assembly GCA_004026665.1). Lineage (NCBI taxonomy): Eukaryota > Metazoa > Chordata > Mammalia > Chiroptera > Vespertilionidae > Murina > Murina feae. Next base: position 33,496 of record PVJC01012159.1, on the reverse strand, counting down.
CAGTCCATAACCCTGTAATGCAAATGCCAATATTACTGTTTTATAGATCAGGAAACTGAGGCACAGAGGGGATGGCATGATTTTCCCACAATCTCACAGCTAGTGAGTAGTGGGGTGGGTGGGGTTGGAACAAGGGCCCTCTGGCCCTGGAGCTGACATTGTTAATCACTATATATAATAAATGTACACATCAGAAGCAGGGGCATCTGAAGATAGTTCTGCAGCTATTATTTTTGTGCATGATGAAGTGTCTAGATGGTTGTAATAAATTTAAATATGGCTGAGTTTTTAAAATAAATTATTTACAACTAAAGGTGCTAAGCTGTGGAAATTGCTATTATTGATGAGAAAACAAATCCCCTTGGTGATCTGGCTAGTTTCACACATACAAAACTGGCTGTAAATCTCATGAAGCTGGAAATGATTGGACTTTAACATCAGTTCAAAAAACACATCACTCAATTTCTATACCCAAAGCAGATTGTTGCCTCGTGCCTACTACAGTCTAGGATGGAGGCAGCAACCAGACAAGCTGAATTGCTGCAAAATGCACTCTGTGAGCTGTTGACATTTTCTTCAGGATTCTGAATTCCTTACCGAATGTGGCTTACTTTTTTGGGCTTTCTTTGGACCAAAGGTGAATCAAACAGGGCAAAGATGGGATGGGAGGGTTAACAAAGCATGGTCCCTGTCCTCATGGTCTCTTTCTCAAAGAGGGTGGAGGGGCAAGAAAGACATTAAGTTCAGGGGTAAATGCCCAGACATGACTAAATGCAGTGTAATGAACACATAGACAAGTCAACCAACCTGATCACTGAGGACCGGGGACATCCTGGAGAGTGTGGCACCAAAGCCAAAGCAGCAATGAGTGGGGAAAGCATTACCCATTACTGTTAGATAAGAAGGGTACAAGAAGGCACCAGTCAACACCCCACAAAGGAGAACTCCAGAATGGCAGAACTGTTTCTGGTGTGACATTACTAAATGTATTGGGAAGTATGGACATTTCAGAGGTACAAAGACATTAGAGACTTGAGATTGAAAGGAGAAAGAGAGCAAAAAAGGGCTGAAAGAGAGGTTCAGAGTAAGTGCTATGGAAGCCCAGAGGAAGGAGAGGCTCTTTGCTTGGGAGGGATTAGGGGAGACTTCACTTGGGAAGTCTTCACCTGGCTTTTCATCTTAAAATATGGGGGTTCAGCCCAGCCAGTGTGCCTTAGTGACTGAGCATTGAACTATGAACCAGGAGGTCACAGTTCGAGTACTGGTCGGGGCATGTGCGGGCTCAATCCCAGTACAGGGCGTGCAAGAGGCAGCCAATCAATGATTTTCTCTCATCATTGATGTTTCTATCTCTCTCTCCCTCTCCCTTCCTCTCTGAAATCAATATGGGCATCCAGAAGACAGCGCCTAGCTCAACCATGATGTGCTCCATGGCACCCAGACATTCTGTACACAGGAAACAAGAGATCTGAGTTATCTTGAAGAATAGTGGAAGTAGGAAGAAGGACTTACAAGATCATTGTAGGCAGAAAGATGTCAAACTTTGAAAAATGGGTAAGTTTGGGAGAGGTAGAGGGGAAGTAAGGTTGATGGATGAATTTGGTTTTGGACATGTCAAGTTTGGGGAGGGTATAAGTATATATCATGATAGATATGTCTAGGCAGTGGTTGGAGAATGTCTCTGGAGCTCAGACTAGAGACCCTGGATTAGTTATGTCAATATGGAGCCACCTGCATAGACATGATGGTTGCTGGATGGAGACCATCAATGGGAGAGAAGACTGAAGACAGAATCCCAAGTCTATTTCCTTGGTCCCTGGATCAAGTTTTATACTTTTTTTTCTGTTTTATTTTATTAATATTATTTTTTAAATCCTCACTGGAGGGTATTTTTCTGTTGATTTTTAGAGAGAGTGAAAGAGAGAGGGAAAGACAGAGAAATATCAATGTGAGAAAAACACATATATTGGTTGTCTCCTGCATGCACCCTGACTAGGGCCTAGACTGGGAAGGAGCCTGCAACCCAACAGAGATACCTGTCCTTGACCAGAATCGAACCTGGGACCCTTTGGTCCACAAGCTGACACTCTAGCCACTGAGCCAAACCAGCTAGGGCTATACTTTTATTTTCGTCCTTGTGGCTAAAGTACATGGTATCCAATATCTATCCACAGACTTATAACAACAACCTGAATAATGTGTTAGCTGAAGGTGATCCTGGCACTGAGGTCAGTTATTGGTTTCTCAGCGTCTGATCTACTCTTAGAGACAAAACTCGTCTGTCACAGTCTACTCCTTGGAAGCTGGCCATCTCTGGCCCCTGGTTTTTCTAAGGTGTCTCCTAGTATGCCTTCAGCTTGGTGAGGGGCACTTAGAACAGGGAAGTACTTGGGGTGGGAGTAGCACTAGGAGTGGGGGGTGAGTAAAGATGCCATCCCCATGCAGGGAAGAAAGATAAACAAGATGAAAAGATAAAATTTCCCTGTCAGTCCCCTAGTGTGTGGCTGAAGCTCCCCTCCTGGGGAGTGCAGAGAAAATGCCCAGTGAAGAGAAAGGCAGCATTGCCTGATGACAGAATTAAGGAGACTTGGGGCAGGCCCGTCCCAAAGCAAGCATTTGTTCTGAGGCCTGCGTGCTAACCTGTGTGGAAGGATGCTCTGTCCAAGACCTGTAAGCACTGGCACCAAAGGGCTCTGCTGCCTTGCTTGTGCCCACCTGGGGAAGAACAGCAACCTCCTGGACAATTCTGTTCTTGACAAATCTGTTCTTGCCACCCCTGCCTGGAGCATCCAAACCCCTCTCCTCCCTTGGCTTCTGTCTGGGCAAAGCAGACTCGGAGGGCTATGAGAGAGGCCTGCCAGTCGAGGCTGCAGCCCGAGACTGCGAGGCAGGAGCCCTGCCCTCTTCCCACTCCCTCCACATGGGCATATGGGGTGACAAGGCAGCTGCAGCCTTCCCGGGGTGCCGGCTGCCCGGTGATGGAATGCCAGGCAGGGAGGGATGCTGCTGGGTTCCTGGCTCCCCAACCTGCCTGCCAGCTGGCAGGCATCGTTATCTACACCAGAGTGCGGGCCAGGCTTCCCACACTAAATTAGCAAGAGCAAAGCAGATGTCTCCCCTCAGTGCAGCAAAGGAGGAGATGGGATGGAGGCAGCCTCTGTCCTTCCCCATAGACAAGGGCAGGGGTGGGGACCCGGTGTAGGTGCCTCTCGTGCTCCAAAACCACACCATGGTTGGGCAGCCTGGGGTCAAAACTACCCCAGCCCTCACTCATGCCACTTCCTCAACCTGCTCGCCATCCCCTAGATGCCCTGGGCATGGACTTCCTTCCTCACAAACCTCTTACTCTCCTGTTGTTCTTAGAGCCCTGTATGGATTCCTTTGGTCTCCAGATAGGATCATGGAAGCCTGTTTCTAGGTTTCATCTTCTTTTGTGTGGGTCGTATTAAAAATTTCCAATCCTTGCCCCCACTTCCTCCCCAAGCCCCCTCTAGAGAGACCAAGCTGCCTCCTTTCCAGCTGTTGTTCTTGCTGCTCCGCACCCGTCAGCTGCACAGCCAGGTGAGGGGCCAGGGGCATCCTGCTTTGTCCGGGTCTGCAGTTCTGCACCCTGTTTCTCAGCCTGACTTGGCCACAGCTGCCACCCTCCTCTGGTGGCCTAGTCCTCCCGACCCTGTCTTTGACCCCCACCTTCACTGCAGTGAGCACAGTAAGAGTGCCCGCTCATTCCCACGCCAGCCGACCTGAGTCTGAGTTTGCCCTGGTGTGTGTGCTCCATTCGATTGGAAAAGGTACCCTTCTCTTGGGCTTTCTCATGAGTGAGCTGGGGAGATCCCTGTACCGTCGTCATAGGGAGGCTGTGCAGGTGTGAGTTTGTTCGTGGAAAGCACTGGAGCAGCACCTACCGCAGGGAGTGCTCCATCCAGGCACTATTATCCGCAAACATTCTGGAAGATACACATTTAAAAAAATCTCTCTTGCCCTTGACTTTGCTGATTCTGGCTTCACAAATAAATGTTGTTTCTGGGTTCAGCACTGGCCCCTGGCTCCCTTGTGGCTGAATGTTGATGGGCCTCTGTGACGCTGACTCCAGGGGCCTCTGTGATTTCAGGAGATAAGAGCCTAGATCTGCAATAGAACAGACCAGGTTTAAACTTCTCCTAAGCCACTTAGGATGTGTGGCTTCTGGCTAGGCACTTATCTCTCCACATCTCAATCCCCTCATTTTTAAAAAGGGGGGTGGGTGCATAATGACACCCACTCCATGGTGGTACATCAATCAAATGAAATAATGGATGAAAGTTTCAAGAGCAATGTTGGAAACAGGGCAGAAATTCAGCAGCTGCTGGTGAGCACGGGTCTCTTCTGTCTGCACACGTGTGATCCTGCCCCTCCCTGCTCCCAGGCCTCCCCTCAGAGGGCTACTCCTTCACACCAGCTGGCATGCCCATCCTCTGCTGGCTTAGTGTCCCATCACCCACTACGCCTACTTCACCCCAGGAAGGGAGGGGCCCTGCCCGAGTCGTATGGCCCACACCTAGAACCTGGTTCTTGCAAACCTGTTAAATAAATGTTGCCATTTCTGAGCATATTTTACCTCCTCGTCATTTCCAGCTCCTTCGTAGCATGTTTTATTGCTGGCAGTAAGGTTCTGAATCAGGCAGAATAGAATCTAAACCTTCCCTTTCTACCTTAAGAAATATACACTGAGCACCTGATTTTTTAACTGTAAAACAGAAAAAATAATATTTATACCGTAGGGTTACAGTGAAGATTAATGGAGATGATGATGCCTGCAATAGTGATTGACATGTGGGGAAGCTCATTTAATCCTCCATGAATGAGAAGTGGGCCCTTCCTTTACTTGTTCTCCTGTCCCTCACTCTTTCTCTCTCCTGGCTTCCTCCTTCCTGAGGCTGGGACACGGGGATCCCTGCTAATCCTTCACCCACAGGGTGTCTGTCTTCTGATCCCCACCGGCAAGAGCAATCTGAACCAGCCTTGGAAGTTATTACCCTTTCAAGCCTGGGTCGGCCACTACTTTAGCTTGAGTGCCACAAATCACAAATATGGAACAGATTTAGCCAGAGGCATCAGAGTGGCCAAAAGAACATTTTTCCGATTTTCAAAAGGGTGTTGCCAGCTCCCATTGGCACTTTTGGCTTCATGTCTGGTTTTCCTGTATGGTCTTTAATATTCCCTCCAAGCATCTCTTTTCATCGCTTTTCTATTGCTCTTAAGTAAAGAGTCCTTGTCCTTCTCTTCTCTTCTTTTTTGGCTTTTTTCCTCTTCTTTCCTTAGGAAGCAAGGCCCTCTCAGGCTATTCTCGGTGCTGTTTAGTTTAAATTTCTCCCACCCTCCTCTCTTCAGATGCTGGTGGGATACGATGCCAAGGCACAGAGATGGAGGAGGTAAAAGGCTTAACATTAGGAAACCTGGTCCTGGGACACAAGTGACGCTCTTGGCTATTCACCCATCCCTGTTTCAGCTTGTCAGAGTGGAAGTATTTTCTACTAATAAGTAGAAAAGCTTGTGAAGCTAGAACAGGTACAAAGACGATGAAGGGAGCCGTCAAGGTTGTTGGGTCCAGGGTGGTTAATGCCATAGTCTTTCTGCCCTGTCCAGGAGTCAGTGTGCAAGACCTCTGTAAGCCACACACAGGCAGCTCACGGAGCACAGTTTCTAATCCTGGTCTAGCCCAGGACCTGCCTCTCTCCCCAAGGTCAGTCACCTTCCCTGTCACCATCTGTTTGTAGCCCCTTGAGCTTACATTTCCCCTTCTGGAAAATGAGAACAATAATTTCTACACTGGGCTCTGCACCCCTTAAGTGTGTGCTGAGAATCAGGGGTGAGGCCGTGGGGATGGGAATGGGCATCTGGGGAGGCAGGAGCCTCAGAAACAGTCTGCAAAATCTTGCTGCTCTCCTCACTATTAATGTGAGAAGTGGGGGCTTCACATCACATTTTCAGTGCAAATCTGATGGTAGCTCAGATTCAGAGAAGCAACCTGAACCCCGTCTGAGATGAGTTATAGTATTTCCTCACTTGGAACAGCACTTCCGGAAAGTGTTAACTCAACTGGTCCAAGATTTTGAGTTTTGGGGCCTCACAGACATTGCCCCCTCCTGTTTCAGCATCCCAACTTCTTCCATCCCATCCGACTGAGCCAGGGCTGCCTCTCCAGAAACCATGTTCCTTGGGGCCTCATCAGTCTGCAGAGAGGGCCTTGCTTGTCAATGTCTGACACGGTGCTGAGCCCCTCAAAGGGACTGGGCCCACCGTGCTGGGAACTTGAATAAATGAGCTGCTTTCAAAAGAAACCTTTCAATTGAAAAGAGCAAGCTAAGTGGCACTGAGTTTCAAAAAATAAAAAATATTTTAAATATTTTCTAGATATTTAGACTAGAGGGAAAAGTTAAAGTAAGAGATGTATTAGGAGGATATATACTATTATATAGAATATGGATTACATATTATATGTATGAATACATTATTATGAGCCAGGCATTGTGCTAAGCACTTTACATACTAGATTTCATTTATTTAAATGCTGAAGAAGAAAAATGGAGGAAAAGGGTTTCCTAAGTAGCTGAGAGCATACATTCATCCTGCATCAGAGAATGAAGATGAATGAAAAGGCCTGGGAAGAAAGTAGCTAAAAGGATCCTACACAGAGACCAGCTTGAGTCTGGGCTGCTAGCCAGAAGGATCCAGAAGAAATGAAATAATGAACTTGTAGGATGTCACAGCTAAAGGAGCCTCAGAACCAATCTTCTCAACCACTCTGTCCCATTTTATAGATGAAGGTGCCCAGGTCCAGAGCAGGGAAGTGACATGCCCACCCTCACACAGCTGGTTGTACCCAGTGTCCCCTCTGTGGCTAGAGATCTCTCAGGGAAACCTAACAGTGCGTCCCCAGGGCCCCTACCAGTCACACGTCTCATGGTGGAAGGGTCCTCCAATAGAACACATATCCCTGTTAGTCGCCTGTGGACCTGTGCATGAGTAATTGCCGATCATCATCAATGAGAATCAGCACATGGCAAGGACTCACTGACCTTGAGGCCTACCGATCCAGCTCTTAGAATGACATGCTGTCCATGTGCATCCACCCAAGCAGCCAGCCAGCTTCCTTCCAGATTACAGCCTCAGTGTCATGATTGAGTCCCAGGTCTTGAGAGAATGGGGCTTGGCCTCTGTCATCTGGACCTGCCTGTGTTCCTGGGAACCTTAGGGTCACAGAATTTTCGAGCTGGCAGAGCCCACTGGCTCAATCCTACTCACTAGTTTTCAACCAGTAGTTGCAAACTGTTGATGTCCGTGTCTCTCCTCACTTCCTATAGGAAAGTACTGGTTACTGGGGCTAGTAGATCCCTAACACTGATGGGAACCAGAGGGTGCCAGTGCCGGGATCACCGTGTGAGAACAGAGAGTGCAGGGTGAACAGGAGCCTAGTGGTGAAAGGAGCACCATACAGATGGGCAGCACGCACCTGCCTGGAAGCCGGCCCATGCATGTGCCACATCACCGAGCATAGTACCACCCATGCCCATCACATCCAACCCCACGGAAGACGCAGGGCAGCAGTTTCCTACCCCATTTTCCAAAGGGAGCATGTAGGCATGAAGGTCACACCTAACTGATGACAGATAATAATATGACAAAAGCATAAGCTTAATATAAATAATAAATGAAAATAGTAGAGTATTACATAAGTCTATATTTACATATCAAGTAAGTTATGGAGCCCAGGGGCTATGTCTCTAGGGCTGTGCTTCTTACACAATCACAGTTGGGGTAATAAATCACACTTATTTAGCATTTACCAGGTACCAGGTACTGTTGTTCATGTATGTATGGAGAGAGGACAAAGAAAGTTATATATGTGTGTATATATAGTATGTATTCTCATTCATTGTTCTTAATAGCCTTATTAGGTTATCCCCATTTCATAGATGAGAAGATTGAGGGACACAGAGGTCTAAACAAGACTCCAAATAAATCTACATTCAAATATCTATGTGTTCAGGACTTTCCATTCATGGAATCTGGCCCCCACTCAGTGCTCTCAAACCATCCCACCGCCTACCTACCTCCACCACATGCACTTCCTTAATTCTAAGAAGGAGCCCAGAAGAGGTTCCATGAACCTTTTGCTATTTTTCTGAGTCACCCAGGATCTCTATCTTAAGCTTAATAACAATAGGAGGGGGGGAAATTCCGCTCAGCAAAGTTGGATGTGGGGGCAACCCTGGGCATGAGGACGAGCTGGTTGGGATGCAGATGAGCAGTGTTTGCATCTGGCCAGAGCTCTGGGTGAACCACCTGTGTCTGGAGTGAGGCTGCAGCCCAGCAGTGCCAAGGGCACCCCTTAAGGGTGAGCAGGAAAGTGGCAGGGCCCATGGCCCCCTCAGGCAGGCGGCACACTCAGTGCACTTATATGGTAGTGGTGGTGGTGACAGTGGAAGGGTTTGCCTGCAATCTAGAAAGCAATACACTGGCATCTTTAAATCCATCTAATGCCCTACAATCAAAAAGAAAATTATCTGGTATCAAGAGTAACTGCGTAGATAGTAAGTAAGAAAGGGGTGGGCAGGGGAGTGAAAAGCCCAGGGCGGGAAGAACATTCCAGTCAACAGGTGGGACAGAGAATGAGCAGGATAAATAGAGGATTTGCCAGAAGGCCCAGGAGAGAAAATGTGATATGTGAACAGAGCTGAGCTGCGGGGTGGGGGTGGGAACGGGCTGACTTCCTTAGCTCAGTGTGGTTGGGTAGCAGGGGGCCCTGCCAGCCAGCTGCTGGGGATCTGCCCAGCCTTCAGGAAGGTGGGCTCCACCCTTGGCTCCTCCAGTTCTAGGTTCTGTGCCATAGGCTGAGAACAGCTGCAGGGCCTCGGTGACGGTCACTGGTGACATGAGCATGGCGCCATCCCCAAGAAGGAGATGAAAAGAAAAATTATGGTTTAAAAATGTGAAAAACAAATGCTTTTAATTTCTCTCCATTCCCAGGCCACTAAGTTCAATAATGGAATCACTCACTTCTCAATCCTGCTAGACCCCTGGCACCTGCGCAGTTCATAGGTTTGCAGAGTGTAAGAAACATGCAACCTGGATAGGCGAGAACCCTGGCAGGCTTTTAAAGTGTCTTCTACTCCAGAGAGCTCACATTCCAAATCTGTCACTATTTTTTGTTTTATGAATTTCTCACATAGTGAGAGGTGCAGGGCTCCAGACAAGCTGAGAGATAGCACTGCATATGGGAGTCCATCAGAATCACATGCCAAGAGTTTGCCACCCTTAGCTGAGAGAATGCAGGGTCTCTGAGCATTACTGATCGTGTGTGTGTGTATGTGTGTGTGTGTGTGTGTCCCTTAGACAACTGAGAGATATGAAGTGGTCTGCATTGGACACTGGGGGCTCAGCCCAAAGCCACCATCCATCCAATCCACCATTCCCCTGTGACTGTCTTGCTGAGGCTCCCACTGGGGTGTCACTCTCCCATGAATAAGTTAAGCCTAAAGAAATGAACTGCTGGGGTTGGTGAAGAATTTGGTAGAAAGACTGATCCTCGTGGGTCACATATGAATGAATGTGTGGGAAGCCACCCAAGGACAATAAGCAAGGAGGGACATCTAGAAAAACACAGTCCTGAGGACGAGAGAGGACGAGTGGGGCGGAGGTGTGCCACTGAGGGGATCCGATGAAGGATCAAGCTCCTTGGGTAATTTTCTTCTCTAGAGCAGGTGAAAAATGGAACTTAGCTACAGTTTTGTTTTTCCGATTCTCTGAGGTGATTCCATCTGGATTAGTTTCCTAGGGCAGCCATAACAACCTGGGTGACTTAGAACAGAAATGTATTGTCTCACAGTTCTAGAAGCTGAAAGTTCAAAACTGGTGTGAGGGCAGGGGCCCTTCCCCACCTGTCCCTGGCTTGTGGTGGGTGTTGGCACTCCTGGCAGTTCCTTGCTTGTAGCTGTCTCGAGTCAACCTGTGTCTGTTGTCACACAGAGTTCTCTCTGTTTCTGTGTCCACATTTCTATCTTCTTATAAGGATGATAGTCATTGGGCTAGAGATCACCCTACTCCAGTGTGACCTCCTTCTGATTACTTGATTGCATTTGGACCCTATTTCCAAATAAGGCCACATTCACAAGTAGCAGGGATTAGTCCTCGAAAATTCCCTTCTTGTTCAGCCCACACCTTCATCAAATTCCCTTAGCCTTTTGGTAAAGCTCACACAGCCTCAGATTGTCCTGTGAGGAGAGGGACAGAACAGATTGTGTGTTGCCTGCCTGCCACCTGTCCCTCTGCTGTGGGGAGAGAGGTGTCCTATGTAAGCCTCCTCCAGGATGCTTAATTTCCTCATTTACCCCTTCTCTTCCCCCAACACATTTTAGAGGGAGATGAGCTTGAAAGGTATATGTGTATGTTGTGTGTGTGCATGTGTGGCTGAAACGTGTGCCTGTCTTCTCCCACCTTTATCCCCCTAGAAATTATAAATCTGTTTGGCTTACAATGAGCCAGAACAGTGGCCAGCTCATATGAGTATTCTACATGCACAGGCTCAGGGCTGCCTTACTCAGTAAATATTTGTTGAACTAAGTAAAACTAAATTGAGTTGTAGGGGGGGGGAATCATGGCTGTACTCCTTTGGCCTTGAGAAAAAAAAGAAAGGAATTTGTTATGAGAACAGCAAGGGCTTGAGAGAGATAATTCCAGATGAGGTGGACCCGAGGCAGGGCCTGAGGTGTCAGAAACTCTTCAGGCTCATCATTATCTTTCCAAGGGTCCCATGGCTCCTTGTCTGGCACCAAGGAGAGATGTCCAGCACCTTCTCTGCCTTTTCGGAAATGTCTGCCTTTTTAAAAGGTGGCATCCCTGATATTCCCGGCAATCTGGTGTGGTGGAATATGTCTGTCCACTGGAGCTGGGTGTTGGATGCTCCAGCTTCATTGTGACCCACAACCCCCTTCCCAGCCTTCCTGTGTCTGTCATCACACAGAATTCCACAGGCATAAATCAGGACTCTTCCCTCTCCACACCCTTCCTTTCTAAGGGAATTCTGGGTCCCTTCTTGCTCCATCCATGCATCACCAGGTGGCGTCTCCTGGATTCCAGGAAAACAGCTGTGTGTGTGTACCTGTGCCATTTCCTTCAACTTCGGAGTTGGCTCACTGTGGTGATATCAATACCAAAATGACAGCAATGCCACACCTGTCACCACCCAACTGTTGGTGATGCTCCATCAATGTTGACACCAGAAACTAAAGGGCTGCCGCCAACACTGGGCCTACACCTCTGCTATGTCACTAACCCCAGCAGCACAACTACCACATCCAAGTCAGCAGCCCAAGGCCACCAACACTGTCACCAGCACTGCTTCCTACAGAGACAATGCTCCTGCCCGATCCCAGCCCCCAGCAACCACCAAGTGGGGTTCTCAGTGCCCCTCAGACTCGCAGGCTCAGAGGATCTAGAAGGAGCTCCGGTTGTTTACAATGCCTGCTTGGCACCCTCCCTACCCTGAAGTTTGAGCAGGAGATCCTGGGGGATGAACGAAGGCAACCTGAATGGGAGACCCCAGCTGGTTGTCAGGTGCCGCCTCCATTATGGGGGTGGCTCGTTGTCACTGAATCCGTGAGGCTCCTGTATTCCCTCTCCGCTCAGCCAGTCCCAGTCTGCCTATTGCAGGCCCTCAGAGCTTTGCTTCACTGGGTGTCCCAACAGGCCTGGAGGATGAAGCAAACTCGACAAAACTGAGGCAGGGAATCCTAATATGTCAACTAAAACTTAATTTTTGCCCAAAATTAAGATATGAAAATAAAGCATAATTAGAGGACCTAATGGCAAAAAAGGGATGGAGTCAGCCAGCAGATGTAGCTCTAGTTCACACTCCACCTCCGTGGGGCAGATGCTCTGGTAAAAGACCACCCACCTGAGGAGGGGAAGCTGCCTGCTTCTTGGCCGTCCACCTATCCCAGAGTGAAGGTGGAGAGCACACTGGATCATGGCTGAGGAGGCCTGACTCAAGAGAGTCAGAAATTAGAAATGGGGCAGTTTTTGAACTTTGTAAGCCGAGAAATCCTATCCCCAAATGAAATTTCATGTGGGAATCTCATAACAGATAAAGGTGGAGTGCTCTAATGAGAGTGGTCATGGCTTCCTGGCCCTGCCTCACCACTGGGAGGGCCCAGAGGCACTCATCCTGAACACCAGTCCCGGAAGCCACTGATCTTGCCCAATCCTGTTGTGCATTTCATAGGAGACGGGTCTGGGGCTTGGCAAGTCTCCCCATATTGGTGACTGGAACCCATGCTTCCTCGTCCCCACTCCCATTCTCTGTCCACAGATTGCCATTTTCTGACGTAGTTTCTTTGTCTTTAAAATGAAGATAGGACCCAAACATCTGCCCCACCTACCAGGCGGGTCCCTGAGAGTCAGGGCATGTAAAAGCACCACAAGGACCTGCGCTCATCACTGCATTCTAGAATGAGGTGAGTATGCATTCTAGAATGAGGAGAGTATGCATTCTAGAATGAGGAGAGTATACAGTCTAGAATGAGGAGAGCATTCAGTCTAGAATGAGGCGCATATACAGTTTAGAATGAGGAAAGTATACATTCTAGAATGAGGAGAGCATACTGATGGCACTTCCTCAGCACTCCTGTCCCTGCTCCAGCTCCTTCTCATCTCCACATATACACAGGGATGCTGAGAATCTGGGCTTACAGACCTGATGAGGCTCCCCTTAAAGAGGGTGGTCTCTGACTCCAGGTGCAGAGGCCTGGTGGGTGCCTTGGAAGTGAGGCTCCATGCCCTGAGAGGAAACATGGCCTTGGAGAAGCCCCTCCCCACTGTCAGGAAGTCTCCTTGCTATTTAAAAGGAGCTTTACATTTTCAGGAAATCCTCTGAAGCCCCATTTCCTTACGGCTTAGCTGTGAGGAGCTGCATTAAGTACCTCAGGGCTGACTGCTAACAGCTCAGTTCCCTCCATAAAGCTTTACCTTCATATCTCGCTGCCTCCCGCCTGGGGACCATGAGCAGCCCTGCATCCAGGGCCTCGGTGAGCACACGGAAGGACCAGCTCTTTGTGCTTGTAGCCCTCACGGCTTCAGGTAGAGGTGAGGAGAGCTGATTGCTGTGGCCCACCCCATTCTTGGGGCTGGGAACAGGCAGAGAAGCAAACACTGGCTCCTCCTTGTTCCCCTGCTCTGGAGAGGGGCTTCTAGGAAGACCCAGGTCCTTTACCTGGACACCCCACCTGCAGCTTCAGAGCCTCCCAGGATGAGAGGGACAGGGAAGGGCCCTTCTCCCCAACACCCATGCCACAGGGCTGATCCTGCCTAGTCTCTTCCTGCCCAGGCATATCCAGACACACCAGAGTCCAGTGGGTTTAGTACCCTCCTCCAGGCTCACTTGGCACCCTGGGCACATCTTTGATGTTGCCCAGACCATCCATGTTATCATGGTCTGTATCTATCTCCTCAGCTTAGTAATGTTCCTTAAGGCCAGTAAACCATATCCAACTTATCTTCCCCCCCTCCCTCCATCCCCGCCACAGGAAATGGTATGGGAGGGGATAGTAAATAGTGGCTGAACTGATTAAAACTGAACTCAGTTTGGGGCAGCCTGGGACTGTGGGATGAACTACCCAGCCTCCAGGGGTCTGTTCCTCAGATTCAGTATGATCATAGAGCATACATGTGAGGCTCCAGTCTAGCGTCTTTAAGACCCAACGAGGAAACTTCAAACATCCTCAAGGAATTCCAGAAGCAGCAGGAAAACTCCCAAACCTCGTTAAGAATTATAATAATGAGCTATGGCTGGATGGCTCAGTTGGTTGGAACATCGTCCCATGCACCAAAAAGTTGAATTCAATTCCGTCAGGTCATATACCTAGGTAGCAGGTTCAATTCCAGTTAGGGCGTGTACAGAATGTCTCTCTCTCTCTCTCTCTCTCTCTCTCTCTCTCAAATCAGTAAATATGTCCTTGGGTGAGGATAAAAAAATTATAATAATGATTATAATAATGATGTGATTGAAAGTTCACTGATCAGAGCATTGAAAGAAGAAATAAGCATGTTCATCCATGTTCTAATTTGCTGGTGGCCCTTTGTCCTGGCTGGTCCTGGGGGTGGGAACCTGCTTTGGAAGATCAGCAGGAGCACACGGGCCTCAGGTCTGTGTAATGCCCCATCCCATGCAGCCAGGGGCTCTGCTGGGTTTCACTGGGGCTCTGGGCGGTGGAGGCTAAGGGAGGGCTTTGATGTACAGCAGTAAATTAGGCACCTGGGTCTTTGTTTTCTGATCAAGATGAGAACATCCCTCACTTTGTGTCTGCTATAGCATGGCAAATTTGACCAAGAGAGACGACAGAGGGCAGGGACTCCAGTGGGGCCAGCGTCTGCTCTCGCTTCCTCTCTGCACACGGGATGTGCATGCCACTGGCCGCCTTGCCCAAGTCACAATCCAGCCACATGGGAGTGATCTAACTACACCCTCCCCAGGGTAGCAGCTCCCCCCCAAAGAAGCCCCCAATGTCATGTTTGAGAGAGACCCTCTACCTCAACCACATGGGGGACTTGTACTCCTCAGAAGCGTGGGTATAATTTTAGGGTAAAATATGTTTTGGTTTGCTTTTGTGAAAAGGCAGAGGACTAAATTTAGCAGCTGTCTGAAACAGTCCCCAGGGAGTCTCTATCCTTTAGAAAGAACTCAAGAGAACTGTCTCTGAAGCAGGAGCAATCCACCCCAAGGGGCGGGGCATCAGACTTGGTTCCTCCCATTCTCAGAGAGGAGCAAACTGCCAGCACAGCTTCAACAGGGAAAGCAGCAGCTCCATCCCCTCCACTCCCACTCAGGGTCCTGCAATGGCTCCTATTGCAGGACTTTGGTGTAAAACTCAAATGACTTAGAAAGATTCTCAGAGACTCCATAATCTGACTTGTACAGATGCATTTATTCAACAAGCAGAGACTGAGTCCCTGCCTTATGGCAGCATAAGGCCAAGCCTGAGAATGCAGAGGCAAAATCATGGCCCCAGCATGCAGGGACTCACAGGTCAATGGGTATGATGGCCAGTTGTGTGTATTATACTTGGCGAGGTGACAGTCTCCTGTTTTTATTCAACCACTAACCTAGGTGCTACTGCAAAGACACTTTGCAAATGTGACAGAAGTCCATAATCAGTTGACTTTAAGTAAAGGAGGTCATCCTCAATAACCTGGTGGGCCTGACTCAACCAGTGAAAAGGCTTTAAGAGTGGAGCTGGAGCTTACACATCTGGAAGGTAAAGGCTTGAGGTGGGCAAGCTTTTGGACACTGAGAGGGTGGACTCCATCAGTCCTTCAGTGAGTGATGGATCCCTGACCATCTCATTGGTAACAGAAACTCACATTAGGAGGAGGGAAAGTGACCTCAAGTGGTTCCAATGTAGATCACATTCCAACATCCCAAGTGGTCCCGATGTGGATGACACTCCCACATTCCAAGAGAAATGAAAAGCCCTCCTGCCTTTCTAGAGCCCAGGTGAGGAGGGGGGTCTTATGGTCGGTTACAGTCCCACAGTCGGTGCTCCTGTGCAATCCTCCCTCGCATGTAACCTACCTCCACATGGAGAAAGAGGAAAGCTGCCCACCGCTTTATCCTCTAGGGGAGGCCTGTTAGCCTGTTTCAGGAGCCACAGAGGTTGCCTTGTGCCTAAATACCAGCAGCTAACCCCTGCCCATTCCTTCCTGCCTCTGTTCCTTCTCTAGTGACAACTGGAGAGAGTGAGAGCTGATGAGAGTGAGAGACTCAGAGAAAACCCACCTGTGAGGTGAGGGAGAAAGAGCAAAGGACTCCAGAAGGCAGAACTGGTCAGGCGCAGACCCAAAGAGATGGGGCCTTTCCTTCTGCATCTCAACAATGTGCTTTCTCGACAGTGACTGAGTTCAGGCTGCAGAGCCTCTGAGTCACTGGCCCCATACTTGGTTGCATACACTTTTCTGATTATTGGGAGCCAGACACAGGACCCTGCATCTCATCACTATGTTATTATGGGCTGGTGGGACCCACTGAACACCAAGACAGGAGAAGAGGCGAGAAGAGAAAGGGAAGACTGAGAAGGGAAGATTCATCCAGAACCACTTCTGGTCCACCCATCCCCTGGCACCGTGGACACTCTGCCAGGGATGATAGTGATGGAGATGGGGATGCAGGAGAGCTCATTTGAGCAGACATCATGACTTTACTAGTAAGTGGCAGGGAGGACATTCAGCTGTTTTCAAGCACCTTCATCATCTCAAAAGGTCCATTCACATAGTACCTATGCATTCTCAAGCTGACTACAAACTTGTCATCTCTTCACTTAATGGGGTCCCTTCAGAACCAGTCAGCATTTAGTCACTACTCTGAGTCACAGGATCTCCTTAGCAACAGAAGAAGGCATCCCTTCTCTCCAGAATTGGCACTTTTCACTAATCGGTACTGGCTCTCCCTCCTCTTGGTACATAACAAATGGGTATCACTGGCTTGTCCATTTTCTGTCCTCTCCTTCTCCTTTCAATACTAGTATGGTAGGCCCAGATTCAGAGGTCTTTCATTCCTGCCCTCCTAAGTCCTCTGGCTTCAGCTGACGGTCTTGTTAGTCCCATCCTGTCTTTTGTGAGGAACCCATTCCTGCAGAAGAGCAGCCTTAGGCCTTGAACATTCCATCTCCAGAATTCACACACTCCTCCTCTTGGTTGGCTCTTACCACAATCTCTTTCTCTGATTTCCTTTCCGTTTACCGCTTCCTCAATTCCTCAAATGCCTACCTTTCTTTCTATACTAAACTCTTCTGTCCAGTTAGGGTTTCCTCCTCTCTCTGGGATTTTCAGCCCCTTCAAGATTCACCTTTGCCTCTTGATCCATGGTTTTCAACCTATTGTTCATGGACCAATAGCATGGGTACCTCCTCAGAGCTTGTTAGAGATGTGGAATCTCAGACTCCACCCAGACCCACTGAATTAGAGTCTTGACTACAAGACCCCCAGGTGATCTGTGTGCATGCTGAAGCCTGAGCAGCTCCTCTCCAAATGAGAGCACACATTCCTGACAGCCAACACCATGACTGTTTTTGCCCCATTGTGTTCTCAGCACTGACCAGTATGCCTGGAAAATAATAGATGCTCAATAAATATTAACTGAATGGGTGGATTTCTGGGCTTATCTCTCTGACCTTATGTACTATGTCCTTTTCTAAGTAGCACTTTGACTTATTTGTCCCCACTCCCCTGCACTATCCCTCACCCTGCCCTCCCTGCCTCCTTTTCCTCCTCTGCCATGGGGAACAGGGTAAGACAGGCGTGTGGGAGAGGAGTGGATCAGAGACCCGAGCAGATGTCATCCAGCCCCAAGGTTTGCTCACAAGAGCCACAGGGAGGAGGATGCTTAGAATAGAGAGGTATCACACTTCCTCACTCATTCACCAGCAAACCCGAGACATAACAAGGGCCTGGTCAATTCCTTGAAGGCAGTCCTTTAGAGATGACAGATGCTGGTTCTGAGTGACATGAAATCTGAGCTCTAGTTTGCTTCTGCATTCACCCTTTTGTTAATTAAAAGCACATGTATAAAATACTAGTAGCAGAGGAGGAGCGGGAGAAGGCATAGAAAATAGAAAGAAATGAACTGTGCTCTCAAGGAGCCTACAAAAGACCAGGCAGAGCCCTAAGGTGCCTCAGTTGTTCCCGAAGCTTCTCTTTTATCACACCACACCCTCTCATGTGAACAAAGTCAAACTGAGCTCCTGCCTAGATTATACATGGATTGGAGGACTGTCAACGTGTGATGAAGAGGGAGCAGGGAGAGGAGACAGAGACATAAGCTGAGTGCCCTGGCCAAGAGGGGGATGATATAGAGAGATACGGGAGAGGGGAGAGGAAAGACGTAGAATCAGAAGAATGGATGGCTTTTGCACCCATGAAATGTTTACACTATAAACCTTTAGTACGTGTATTGTATAAAACCCTCCACCTTGCAGTTATTTAGTAGACAGGGGAGAAACTTCAGCTGGGAGCTGGTTGACTCTTTCTCCAGACGCCTCATCAATGTCCAGGTTAGCAGCTCTCAGTCTCCTCTCAGGGGCTCACTGGGCACCACGTCTCCTCAAGTACCTTGTCTAGCAACTAGGCAAGTTCTATATGGATACGCTCGTGGATCCTGTCTTCAGACCCCTTCTGTGGGCTCCCTTCCCGTCAGATGTAAGCAGGAGGCAGCTCCCTCTCCCCAGTCCAACGACACGGCAGATCTCCACAGTCTACAAAGCTGTCCTGTAGAGAGACTTCAGGCGACAGTTTGCCTGGCCAGCCCAGTTTGGGCATAATGTTAGACCTGGCTTCAGCACAAACACCCCCAACAGGGCGGCAGGGCTTCTGGGTGATTCAAACACACATTGGGTGACATTCTGACTAGAAGGCAAGAAGCCAACAATCGGGTGACTTCTGCCAACTGAGACCGTGAATAATCGCTGATTGCTTAATTGCAAGGTGGAATGCAAACACAGCAACAGGAAGGCAACAAACAGGGTCTGGAGGGGACCGCTGGAGGCAAGTGTCACTGGAGCCCCACTCCAAGGCTGGCACGACCATCTGCTTTCCAACATGTGGCTGCCACCCTACAAACCCCTGCTGTTTCTCCATCACACAGGCAACCACTGGGCTAATTGGCTTATCTTCCAGGAGGCCTGGGGGCAGGAAAAGACATGGTGGTTGACCTGAGCCACAGCAAAGATAAGGAACTCCAGGAAACAGTTACCTTGGTCAGAGTTATAGAGGGTCTAGAGTCAGGAACCTTTAATAACAAGTTACTCAACCCCATTAACTACCGTCTGTGAAATGGGGTGACAGTGCAGGTGACATGGTATTGTTGGGCCATCTAATACTTGGGGCATAGTAAACATTAAGGAATAACTAGGACTATTTTTATATTTGAGGATTATTTTGGAGCTTAAACATTCACCATCTCAAATATAAAACCCATGTGTAATTCTCATGAGAAAAGTCATTAGAATTGAGTGACCGTTCCTTTCTAGCCATGTGAGCAGCAGTTCTCAAAGTTCAGTGAGCAGAAATATCACCCAGAGTGCTGTCAAAAATCCAAGCTTCCTCCTCCACCCACCCCACCCATGACCACCTGACTCAGTGTGTCCAAGAAGAGGCCTTGGCCATGTTGCAAGGAGATGACCTGTCTGTAGGTCTGTCTGTAAAGGCATTTAGAGAAGCAAATGGACCTGCTCATCTCTGACCCCACTCTTCGCCAAGCTCCTGGAACACAGGAGGCACTGAGGCATATTGCCTGGATGTGTGTCCATTTGCCTTTGAGAATAGCAGCTGGGGGAATTCTTGACACAGAACTCTAGTTTAGACCTTATGCAGAGAGAATGGGTGCTGAGCACAATAACATGGCTAAATCCACCAAACACATTTACTGCCTTCAATGGCAGCACCTAAGATAGAGGAGAATGGCTGGCTCACACATCACCAGGTGCAGAGTTTACAGAGATGATGTGTAAGTCTTCAGAAGGGAACCCTAGACAAGGAAATCACATAAAGAGGGAAGAAAGGCCATGGAGAAAAACATGGAAATGCAGAAGCAGTGAGAATTCCTCCTTCTTCTAGCTCCAGTCCAGCTCTGCCTCTACCTAACTTTGGGACCAGAGGAAACCCTTCAGTTATCCCCTCTGTGAATAACAATGTCCTCTGTACCATGAGTCATAAAAGGCCGATCTAGGCCCATCTCTCTGGCCTCGCTCCTCTACCTCCCTCTCCACACTCTTGACCTCAGTCATGCTAAGCTGTGGTACTTCCAAGCTTCAGATTTGCAATCACATTGCCATCACTTCTTTCCTTGGATATCAAATCACTGCTCATGCTTTATAACTCAGCCTAAGCATCAGCCGTGCCAGGAAGGCATCCTCAAACACCTGGTCTCATTCAGATTCTCCTTCTGCACCCATCACTGGACTTGCCATTCTTGCCTGTAGCTGCTGCCTGTCTGTCCTCCATGAGGTTATGAATAAGAACTGCCTCGCTCATCTAAGTGTTCCCATCTTGTAGCACAATGCTTAACAAGTGCTCCAACAAGGAATTCGTTATAAATAAATCTAATGAGGAATAAGCTCCCAGGCTGGGGGGCACGGGTGGGGGAGGTGGCAAGAATGAAGATGCACCATCACCTAGGGTTGATGACACTCATGTTTTAGCTGCTGGGAAGAGAGGAAATGCACCAGGAGGATTTTGACAATGTGAGCAGAGCAGCACTGCTCTGTGGCCCTAATGAGAGAGTGAATGGGGGTGCATCTTCCCTGATGCATCTGCACAGAAACAACCTGTCTTTATGCAGCTACAGACAAAAGTCAATACCAAAACAACAGGGCAGGAAGCAAAAAGCTCCACTCAGAAACCTCCTAAAAGGGAAGATTTGGGTCACAGGATGCTGATGGGGGGTTAACCCAAGATTTCTTCAACTGTAACTGTAAGTGCACCCTTCACCTCCCTTCCCAGGGAAATGCAAGCAGGGCTGGCCTCACAGAGTTAGAAAGACCTTGGATATGACATCAGGGAAATTGCCTTAGAGGCTGAACAATATTCTTGTTCTTTTTTAACAGCTTCCTGGATATAAATTGCCCTATGAAAACTGTAGGCTATTGAGAAAAGAGCCTGTGTCTTTAAATTAATCTGTATCCTCCCAGACACAAACAGTCTCCAATGAAGCCAGTCAGCAACCTAGACTGGCAAACACTCGGTCGAAAGGGATCTGAGTAAATAACCACCCTCCCTAGGTGTATGCTTGTTGACAAAGGTTACAGGGTGCTAGCTCTGCCCTGCCCTGCACTGAGGGCTTTGCATGCTATTCCATATAATCCACATAATCAGTTTCTGAGGCTGGAATATTACTATCTCTATTTCACTGATTAGGAAACTGAGGAACAAAGAATTTAAGAAACATGCCCATGTCTACCCAGAGAGTAAGTGTAGAGCTGGGATGCAGACCCAGGACCCCTGGACACAAAGTCCTACACTCAACCACTACTGCACGCTGACTGCAAAGGTGAGTGATTGCTGACTGCTCACCTGTCCCGACATCACCAGGTGCATGGACTCAATGTTGTGTCTGCAAAACTTACATGTTGAAGCCCTAAACCTTAATGTGAGTGTCTTTGGAGACAGGGCCTCTGAGGCGGTATTTAAGGTTCAAGGAGGACCTAAGGGTGGGGCTGTGAGCCATTAGGCCTGGCATCCTCATAAGGGAGCAGGTTCTCACTGTGCCCAGAGTTAAGTCCACAGGAGGATGCAGTGAGAAGACAGCTGTCTGTAAGCCAGGAAGAGAGGTCTCACCAGAAACCAACCTGCCTGCACCTTGATCTTGTACTTCTGGCCCCCAGACTGTGAAGACACAATGCCTGTTGTTTAAGGCCCCAGCCGGTGGTATTTTGCAGGCTGACTCAGAAGGCCACCATCCAACTGGCACTGAACTGGACAAACTTATTCTGTGACCTCAGAGCCCTCTGAGCAAACCCTCCTCCTTTGCCCTTTCCCTTCCTCCTCCTCTCCTCCCACTTACCCCCAGAGTGCCCCTAGGCCCAGGCCCCAGGGGCAGCACTCCTGAAGTTCATCCTCTATACACCATCCCCATTTACCTGCCCTTGTGTCCTGCCCTAGTGGTGCAGACACTGGCCGTGTTTACCCTGGGCTTGCAGATGGTGTGCTGGTGATTTCAGTGTTAACATCTTTAACCCACCCCACCCCCCGCCTCACCACCCAGTGAAGCCACTGCTGTGGTACCTACCCGGTTGCCTATTGTGGGGACTCAAGACAATGGTCTGTGTATAGGGCTTATAACAATGGTCATCCCCTGGTAAAATAATTAATCCTCCCATGACCCAGCTGGTAATTGGTAAAACTGGGATTTGAACCTTGATCTTTCTGCCTCCAAAGACCAAGATATTTGCTTTCCAAGGTGACAACCAGCTCACGTGATAAGCTAATGTGACATACCACCAGAGGTGACTCCCTCCATCATTCATTGAGCCATAGGATTTTCTTCCCAGTCCTATTCACTCCAGTTGAAAAACAACTACATAATGTATATGTGTGTTGTATGCATGTGTGTTTGTGCATACATGTATTTTCTCAGCTAGAAGTCATGCCCAGGTTCCCATTCAGCCTTTCTCTGTGTGATCTCAAGCTGTGACAATAAGGGCAGAGTCAGCAGACCTGGCAGTCAGGTCTGTAACAGCCATGTTTCTTCATTCCTGGCCCTGACCCTAATTCTTAAGACAAAGAATGGGGTGCACATATTTAATGCCAGCCCATGGCACATAGTGGGTTCTTGGAATATATTTGCCCCAATGAATTGATAATGAGGTAAAGGGAGGCAGGTACAAGGATAGGCTGCAGGGGCACCCAGGGGTCTACGTCCTGTGAACAAAGCCAGGTAGCAGATTGCTCCTTGAGTACGCCCCAGCTCACGGTTCGGACCTACTGATTAAGCACTCAGTAGAAACAGCTATATAAGTGCTGGATGGGACCAGAATTTTAAGGAGCCATTAAAAACAAGCACAGCCTGTGACATCATTGTCTGCTCTGTGGTAAAATCAGGGGAACTGCAGGTGGCCCACTGGCCAACTGGAAGGTCAGGAGACAACAGGAGTGAATGTGGTCAGGGCATGCACAGTATAGGAGAAGTTTAGGCCCCCACGACAAGTGTCCCAGCTCTTTCCATGTCCCCAACTCTGCCTCAGGCCTCTCAGTCATCTCTCCATTAAGCAGAAGCTGGGATTTTCTTGGTCTCACCACTGGTCTTTATTTGCTTTATTTCAAAGTCTTCCCAGGAAGAGAAGTCAGTGCAGCAAGTCTGTCTAGGCAAACACATCACAAAACATGAGCCACAGGTAAAGGGCTGGGAGAAGCGGGGCCTCCACCTCTCCAGGAGAACACGACAGGGTGTCTAAGACCAAGCACATGACCTGTTCTGTCAGGTCTCCCTCTAGCAGTCACAAGCCCAGAAAGAGGAAGGAGGGACTCCAGTGATGTGCGGAGGCCGGACCTGCCTGCAGCTTGTAGGTTAGACTCAGCTCGGGCCCCACTGTGCAATATCTGGCAAAGCTGCCATGAGTTCCTACACTGAAGCAGCCAGAAATGTTCATTTGCAGTCCATGGACCTGGAGTCCTTTAGGCAGAGACAGTACCTCAAAACCCGTGGCTCGCACTCTGCCACAATTATGCAGCCTCAGTGAATGGCACAGGCTGCTTGCCTTCCAGGAGGGAGGGGCCAGGGTTTAGATGAGCTCATCCAGTAAGTGACTGTTTTAAATCCAAGACAAACATAGGCTCCTGTTGCAAGAGCCCTCGGAAGGAAGCCAGTCCACTAAGATCCAGGACCCTACAGAGCCTAAGCCAGTGTCTCACAGGGAAATCACTGCCCAGGACACAGGTGAGAACTCACATTCCAAGCCCATGGCCAAGGCACAAGCACATTAGGTGCCAGGGGCGGGGAGCCAAGCTTTGATTGACCTGCAGTAAATTAATCTGGGTGAATCATGCCTGCCAATGGGAGGGCACGGTCCCTTCTAGCAGCAAGCATGCTGCAGAGAGATGCAGTGCCCAAGAGAAAGACAGATTCAAGAGGCCCAATTCCCAGGCATACCTAGAAGTTTTGAACTTCTAGAACATTCTCATAACTGTTAGCTGCAAGAAATCCAGGCGGCCAACAATTCTAAACCATAGTGGCAGCCAAGCTGGGATGATCAGGAGGGGGGTTGGCAGGGAAGAGTCTGGAAGGAGCAGAGAATATAACCCAAGAAACGCTGCATGGTCGGGAGGAGGCATGGGGGCATGACCCCCACAGATTTCTGAGGAGGGTGTGTCTGGTTAGATGCACACGCTCAGCTTTTAAGCATCTGATGGATATGGGTAAACTACGGCTGAGACTTTCTATCTGGCTCAGAATGAACAGAGGGAAAAGAGTTCAAAGTTCAGGGAGCCCAGCCTGGAGCAAGGGGTGAGGACGGTGCTACCCAGAGGTCAAGAATCCTTCAAAAAAGCCTGAGGAGCAGATGGCCAACAGGCTTTTCAAAAGAGAACTATCTGCTATTTAATTTGAAGGTGTGGGCTGCCACAATGCAAATAACCACCTTTATGTCCCCCTTCCAAACTCACATCAAAGTCAGCTTTGCACTCAATTATGAGTCAAAGAAGATATACACGTTTCCCAGTTGGGTCAATGGGAAGCAGAGAGACGCAGCTGATGACATGGGACGATGTGACAATCAATGCAATGAGCTCATTCCGCAGAGGGGGGCATGCAGGGCCAGGCAGAGGGTGGTGACCAGAATTTACATGTCTATAGGAGGGTGGTCTATGCAGGCATTGCTGTTCCTTCAGGTATGCAGGCCGAGGAAACTGGATCTAGACTGGATAGGAACCTTGTCCCTGCCTATCTCCCCTTCCTTCCAGCGTGATCTCCTGTGATCATCTGAGTTTTGTCACCTCACTCCTGGACTATACAACTGGGATCCTAACAGGTAACCTCTCCCTCCTGTGCTGTCATCTTCGTCTCCATGGCCAGGTGGCTAAAATAGCTTTTGGCAGTGTCATTCCTGTTCCCCAAATTTTCAGGGGGCTCTGTTACCAGCCCCCTGAACCAGGACCAACCTCCTGAACCAGGCCCCGCCTGATCTCTGGGACTCAGAGCACATCCCTGCTCCTCACCATGGCCGGAACACACACAGTTCATGTGTCCCCTTGCTCAGCAGCAATGGCTCCTTCCTCCCTCCTACCTTTCCGATGACAGCCCTGTCTTCCAAGCCCAGCTGAGCCCCTGTCCCTGCACACTTTCTCTGTCCCTGAAGGAGAGAGGGAGACCTACATTTCCTGTGTACCTGTTTGGGTTGCATTTACACTTCCTTCCACTGAATGCCACTTGTGTGTATTGCTCACCCACTCCCCAGTCTCATTCACACCCTCCAATCTAGCAGTTTCTGAATACATTGTGGGGAATAAAATGTCACACATTGGTTCTTCGAAGCTTACAAGATCCTGCTACATATATTATCTTGTTTTATCCTTAAAATTCTGTGTGGTAGGAATTATTTCCCACCTTTTAACAATGAGCCCTCTTGGAAAAGCTATGTCTGGAAATAGAGGTTCAAAAATGTCTTTGTAACAGATAAGGAATAGAATGGCGCTTTCCCCAGGCCCTTGGCCTTCTTTCTGGGCCATTTATTCTGGAACAAGGAATGCCAAAGCGGTGTCAGAGCCAGTGCTGGCCGCAGACGCTCTCCACAAAGGCTGTGCGTGGCATGTGCTCACTTCCTTCCCACTCAGCATAGCCCAAAGAGCCGGGCCACATGGCACCCCACCTCACGCTCAGTACAGCAGGGCATCTGCCTATGACTCCTGAAACCAGGGGCTAGAATGTCACTCTAAGGAAAGATGGGGCAGAGGAATCTCCTCAGTGACGGACCACTCAGGAAATGAAAGCTCTCCCTTTGTAGTGAGGCATCATCAGTCCATGAACAGAAGTGGCTAACCATCCCTGCTCCCCTCACCCCTGCACCCATCTTCCCCTGTTCCCAAGTTCTGCACATTCTAGAAAGGAACCTGGAACCCTGAGATCACAGAAGTGAGGACAAGGTCTTAGTTCCGTCAGCCCCAATTCTCGACTTCCAGGAAGTTCTCAGCTTACCCTAACACCTTCTACCTCACCCCTGACTCCCACCCATATTTCCCTTATTAAGGAATAAATTCAACTAAGTAAATCTGAACATCTAACTAGTGTTATTAAGCAATTGATGGTGAAAATCGAAACTGCACTTAGAGGAAGACAGGGGCAGGTTAGAAGGGGTCGATGGAGAAAAGAGGACATATGTAAGACTTTCAACAATAAAGATTTTTAAAATTAAAATATTTTTTTTAAAGAAACAAAAGGAAATTGCACATAGGTCA
Source organism: Murina feae (assembly GCA_004026665.1). NCBI lineage: Eukaryota > Metazoa > Chordata > Mammalia > Chiroptera > Vespertilionidae > Murina > Murina feae. The sequence goes on along the minus strand of PVJC01012159.1, from coordinate 7,525 downwards.
TGTATTAACCCTGGAGTTGGTGTCTGTTCTGGGCTTTGGAACAAGTGATGCTGTTTTGGGCCTGTGGTTCCCTCCTTAACCTTGAAGGATCTCCAACTTGCCAGCCCTCACAGCTCAACACACAGCCCCTCCCAACCCCCACCACCAGGCACTATCCCAGGAGAGGGCCAATCCCAGCATGGCTTCCTATTCCTCTCCCTCGGACTCACCTGGCTTTGCGGGAGGCTGGCTCTCACAGCGCCCAGGCTTGAATGACACATGACACACCACCCTTCCCTTAGACACCTGGTCTCTGGGTGAGAGGTGTGGTGCTGTGCTGAGGAGACCGTTTTCAAGAGTGTGTGCAGAGCGATAGTAGGATGGCAGCTTTAACGAAAGTGCAGACATGGCACTCAGGCACTCCATCTCCCCGGTGAAAGCAGCTGAACCTGCCCATATGGGATGCTCCTTGCATGAGCCTCTGCTGGGCCACTGCCAACCCCATTCCCGCTTCTCAGAATCAAGGAGAGATGGGCTGCCCACAAGGAGGTATCGCCTGCCCCTCAGAGCTCACCCGATAAACCTGTTGACCACGCAAGACTGAGTTTATGAAACTTACTGCAGTGAACAGTGCTTCCAAAGTGGGGAGTTCAAGAAGAGTATTTAGAGCACTTTGTGGTCTGGGCTCATAGAGTTAAGGCAGGCCTTTTCCAGGAAGGACCTATATGGAATTAGACAGAGTGCCTGGTATAAGAGTTTAAGTCTTACTGGACATACAGTCTTGCTTGACAAGGGAGTTGTATACTTAGGTAAGCACATTATTACTCTGATAAGAGAGGCAGTAGTGTATCTAAGAAAACCGCTTGCCTGCACAGACTGGTTTGCACACGGTGAGACTGTGTGGATTAATTTCATTTATTAGTGGCCCTTTGGGACCATTCTCCAGACCGAGCTGGAGAAGAAGCCATTACCTTCTGGGGCTGTGATCAACCCAGCTCATGTGTCAAGTTTTAATTGTCGCTTTTTCTACCTTTACAAGCAACAGGTTTTCCTGTCTGGCATATGGAATGAGGTCCACACCCTACTCCTTGGGCCAACAAATAGGTGAGATTACAGGACAAAGGGAACTTGGCAAATGTGACTAAAGCTGCTGATCTTAAAATAGGGAGATTACCCTCAATTACCTGGTGGGCCCAAACTAATAGCAAGGGCCTTGAAAAGCTGAGAACTCTCTCAGGCTGGAAACAGCGGAGGAGGCAGCAGAGGGGAAGTCAGAACAAGTGAGTGCCAGGAGGACTGAATGTGCTTTCGCTGGCTCTGCGATGTGGAGCTGTGCACAAAGACGCACGGGTAGTCCCTAGGTGACAGCAAGGAAATGGACCCTCTGGCTTATAACTGCAAGGAACTGGATTTTGGCAACAACCTGACTGGACTTGGAAGCGCATTCCTCCCAGAGCCTCCCCGTCAGACTCCAATCTGCCAACACTTTGATTTGGGTCTTTTGAAAACCAGTCAAACCAGCCCAGATTTCTGACCTACGCAACTGTGGCGTAAAGTTGTGTCAGTGGTGATTTGTTACCCATCAGTGACAGGAAACTGACCATTTTTCAGGTCTTTTGATGGAACAGCAAGCACACACTGCATCTGAAAACTGCGACATGGCAAACACCCAAAAAGGGGTTGTGATCAGTGTGCACACTTCTAAGCGAGGAGCCAGCTATGTCCAAGGGAAAAGATCCCATTTTTAATGAGAACGGCTCCCAGAACCACATATGAGGATATTAGCTAAATTAGCTACTTTCCTCAGTTCTCTGATCATTTCCCAGATCTATAGTGATTTAAGACAGCACATGGTCCATCCTGAAAAGCCAGTAAACCTGGGCTGCTGTGATTTGAGTCACCGTCCACCCAATCTCATAAACTTCTCGAGTCGGGACTTCTGTGGCATTTGTAACATAGTTCAGCTCCCCTATCGATGGGTGAGCCCTAAAATATAGGAATTTCCAGACCTTTGCTTAAGACTTGAAATAAAAGGCTTAAAAGAAGAAGACAGTTCAGAATTCTCCTTAATGATTAAGATTTAGGGGTGTCAAATCAAGTTTCTTTCTTTCTTTTTTTTTTTAGTCATTTAAAAACCTCTTCTTCCAAGAGGAGAAATGGGTGGGCCAAAACAAATGCTGGGTGATATCAGAGACTATTTATTGGAAGGCAGGCATCAGTTTTTCGAGATAACATATCCCCATCTGGTTTGTGAGCTGTAGGTTTTTTGGCCAAGACTCCAAGCCTAGTTATTGGGAGCCTCCCAATGATCAGTAATCAGCCAAAATATCCCTATGAAGTTGTTGAATAGCATTATCTGGTTTTGGCATTGCCCAACAAGAGTGGCTTGGCACAAGCCAGTGAGATTTATAGAAGACATATCATTAGGTAGATCTGAAACGAAAGAGCATGAAGTTGAGCTTTAGTGGGGAGCCTTCCTGGTGAGGTCTGCCTGCGGCCCACAGGCTTCAGAGTCCCCCTCCAAGATCTGCTTCTGGGAACACTTCGTGACATAGGGCAGTTCCCATACAAGGTTCTAGGTGGTGTTTCAGTGGAAATAGGAAACTTCCATCCTAAGTGTAATGTGATATATAGCAAGTCCTAGTTTTTGGCCCTCTTGACTTTTGTGGTGTTTACCACTTAAGACGCCACCAAGTGGTTGAAGAAACCAGCTGATCACTACAAAGGACTTGTGATGAAGAAAGATGGGTGACAACCAGAGAAACGTGAGCATAAAGCCAAAAGTTTAGCCAGATCGTGAGCAAATTATAGCCTATATCAGGCTCTTACCAAGGAGTGACTAGGAATTCGAAAAGCAGTACTAAGAGGGGCCTTTGTGTAGTTAAGGATTAACAGGTGTCTGTTAGCAGACTTTTAGGCGAGCAGAGAGGAAAGACTAACTTAAGAAAACTAATAATAATGCATGCAATTTAAAGCATGACTCTCGTTGGCTCTGGAAATGTGGACTTTGTTTTGTGGGTCTTGAGTGGAAGTTTGCAGGAACAAATCACTCCATTGTCCACTTGTCCAGGCCTCAGGTAGAGGCTGTCTCTTCCTGTCTGAAGAGTGTCAGAATCCTTAGCTGCAGGTCTCCAGCTGGGACAGTCTCTAGTGATCTGAGGACTGCTTGAGTCTCTTGATTTGAGAGACATATATCCAAGGATCCATCCCTCAGAGGTTTGTTGCTATGCCAGTTATTGCCTGACAATACCTAATGAGGTTCTCTTTACTGGAATGTGAAGTCCGTCTGTCTCTGATGTCTCTTCCTGAAAACCACATTTCCAGGGGTTAGGTCACGCAACCGTTGCTTTCTTGTGCAATTCAAGGTCTTTTAGGACATATCCAGTTTATTCCAAGCTGCTTTTTTCCATCCAAATTTTTGCATCTGAGGTTCTGTGTCAGAGGTCCCCAAAGTCGCTCTCAGGTTCCACAAGTTAGTAGAAAAATTCACAAGACTCATTAAAGCAGTTATATCGTGTTTATCGTTTAACAATGCAGAAGGACACAAATTAAAATCAGCAAAGGGAGATGTAGATGGGTCAAAGCACAGAAGAAACCAGGCATATGCTTCAAGGTGTCCCTCCTAGTAGAGTCTCCCAAGGGGCACATTTCATTCTCCCAGCAATAATGCAGACCAACATGTCCCTGGACTTCCTGTCCCATGGTTTCATTAGAGGTCAGTTCTTTCTATTACATCCAGGCTTTATACAAATTACTTTAGCTCCATCTGATATCAGATCTTAAAACGAATCATAGAGATTTTTCTCTCTTCTGACGGGATTTAATGTTCAAAGGCAACTGAGCTTCGGGGTGTCTCCTATCTTAGTCAATGACCATTCCAAACATTAAGGCCAGAACTGGGGGATTATCCTGGACTCTCTAATGTAATCCCCATGATCCAATAAGTTACCAAGAGCTGCTTCCATGTCCTGCGTCCGTATTAATCTGTTTACAGAGAAGTCAAACACAGTTATTGGAGGAAGAGAGACGCGTGTTTCTGTATGTGAAGATAACATAATAAGCAGATGCCACACAAGAGGGAAGTAGTACATTGCCTAGCATGCAATGAAACAGGCATTTATTGATTGCATAAGATTTTTATAAACATACATTTTTCTAAAAATGCCAATTTCATTTGGTAAAGCTGACTGGCTCACAAAGGAGATCCAAAGAATGCTTGGGTGCCTTTTATGTCTTTGTACTGAGGCTTTGTGAGTCTCTATTCATTGATTGCAGAAAGAAGAGAAATGTTGGCACATTTTCTCATTATGCAAATAAATGAACCAGCCTTTCAATGACTTTTTCAAGATAAATTCTTAATTTTCATTAAAAAGAAAAGCCAGAACGCCTTTACAGAATAACCTTGTTCCCAAGCTGTTTGTAAAAACAAGTATTTTATGTAGTCAATTTCTAGAACTTACATTTCTTCTGGTAAATAATGAAAAAGTCAGCATTCAAAGGCCCAAGTGCACTGATAGATAGGTAGTTGGATAGATAGATAGATAGATAGATAGATAGATAGATAGATAGATAGATAGACAGACAGACTGATAGTAAGTAAAGCCATGATAAAATACAGACAGGCTCTCTTCCTATTATAGGTACTAAATTCAGGGGGCTATGAAGTTTAAACAGCTGTGATCTCTAGAACAGCTTCACATAGAAAAACTCAAAACTCTTGTGCTACCAAAGCCTGCAGCATTTTCTGCCATCCCCTACCCTGTCCTCTCAGCTCTATGCTTCTGGCTTACTCCTGTGACTCCTCCCAGATTTTTCATGATGAATTTGAAGGATGGTTTCTGGTAGTGTGGGCAAACAGAAGAGGAACAGCGGTTGGGCCAGTACTCACCGAGTTCCAGATTAGCACAACTCTTGCCAAATAAACTGAACCTGTCATTCCATTGAAAAGCTCAGAAAATAACTCCCTCTATTCGGCTTTGAGTCACTGTGGATTCTAACAAATAGCACCCTATATACCAACAACAATAAAACCTTTTAACCCGCATCTTCAACTTTCTGAGAAAAAATTGGCACCCAATTCAAAAGCCTCCCTCTTCATACACAAGGACAAGCCTAGCTGAAGCTGGAAGACCAGAACCCCATTGCTGCCCCCTCTGACACTCCAGCCTTCATTCTAGGAAAATCCAAAACAATGACTCAGGGCACCAAAATGCCCTCTCACAGCTTCTTCTCAGTGGCTCAGAGATAAAATGGCCATGCTGATCACACACACTGGGCTACCTGGGGGGCACACAGAGCTCCATTAGAGGTTTTTCCAGACCACAGACAGGTGGCCTCAGGTGCCCTGCGGCCTGAAGAATCAATGTCTCAGACACGTATGTTTGGAAGCTTCACTCAAGTGGCCTCCTCCTGACTCTCACTTTAGCTGGGTGTTTAAATCCACTGTAGAGACAGAACAGCTGGGAAATGCCAAGAATCCCACTGGTCTAACTGAAGGAACCCAAACCAAAGACCTTCTTATGGTGTGAACATGTTCTGTAGTTAAACACGACATATGTGAGAGGAGCTCCCTTCAGAGTCCCATGCTAGAGACAGGGGCCTCAAGGAGGAAGCGGCCCCCATACACTTTACTTCTTGGAACCCAGGGTGACTCAGAGTTGCATGACATGCTTTGGATTCCACAAATGTTTTGACTCACATTTATAATTTCTTATACTGCAGTAAGTCTCAACACAGTCTCAAATGTGCTCTGTTATAACATTGATGTTGAAAACAACCAACCAATGGATTAACTCCATATAGCCTCATTGACATGTTTTCATGCAGACCTTGAAGGAAAATGTCTACTGCCAGATCTGGAGATAGAGTTGAAAGTCTGGCAAATAAGTAATTTATTATGAAGTTTGCACTAATCTTTTAAAAATTCAAACAAGCACAAAATCGAAAAGTAAAAATAAAAATGTAGCCTTCGTGAATAGAGCATCAGACTTCAAACCAAAGGGTCTTGTACCTTGGTTGCAGGATCCTCTCCAGCCCAGGCCCTGGTCCAGGCACATGCAGGAGGCAACCAATTGTGTTTCTCTCACATCACTATTTCTCTCTGTGTTTCCCTCTCTCCTCTAATCTCTCTAAACATCAAAGGAAAAATATTTTAAAAAATTTTAATCTCTCTATATAAAAGGCTAAGTAACCATTCGACCATTCGACCAATAGCTATGATGTGAACTGACCACCAGGGGGCAGATGCTCAACACCCAGGCATGGAAACATGAAACAGACTGATGAATCTCAGAAGGAAGGGAGGAGGAGGGAGGGCAGGAAGAGATTAACCAAAGATCTTATATGCATACTAGAGGCCTAGTGCACGAACTCGTGCACCAGTGGGGTCCCTCGGCCTGGCCTGCACCCTCTCACAATCCAGGACCCCTCAGGGGATGTTGGAGGCCTGGTGCACAGTTTCAGCTTGATCTCTGCAGGCCAGGCCAAGAGACCCCGCCAATGTATGAATCTGTGTATATATAATTTAATACTTAATGAGATATTAGGCAAGGTTGGCTTGTTCATTCATTCAACAAGTATTTGTTTTATGCCCACTAGGAGTTAGGTTCTTCTCTAGACACTTTCATATAGCCTTGAACAGGTTCAGGAATATTTATTCAGCCTATACAATTAATATGAGCTACATAAATAATATGCAATGACAAGTAAAATCAGAGCACTTTTCATTGTGTTCCTCCCATAAAATTGACAGGCTTAGCATTTATAAGTGTCTATTGATTGACTTTTACATTTATGATAAAGAAATAAGCTAGTTATTAGATACTGTTGGCACTTCAATTTTGAAACAAGAAGTTATACAAATCTTCCTTAACACTTTGGATCTATTTGATAGAAGAGAATCTTGATATTGCAAGGTAAGCTGATTATCTATTATCTGTTTGAATCAGGATTTTCTTGGTACTGTTAGTCCAAAACAGATTACAGAAATAAACTGCATATTGAGACTTCTATAAGACTGCAAATGTCAGCCACAATCACAATTTCTAATTTTTGTGTTCATCAAAGAAGAATCAGTATTTGACATTGTCATAATTAGGAAAAGGTATTGGTATGAATTCATTAAATAAATGTATACTTACAAAATGCTTCCTTTGTGTGTTTTATGTATTGAGAGACTGAGTAAAATTTTATCTGGAAATAAATTATGCTCCTGACACTTTTTAATTGCTGGTCAAAAGAATCCAGTGGCTGGAGGGTGAGCATTTTGATGAGTCCCATCCTCATAAATGGAAAAAGAGAGCAGGGAACTATAGGGGCTTCCAGTTATTAACATAAGAAATGAGTCATTGGAATAGAATAGAGAACCCAGAAACCGACCCGAACCAATATGCTCAATTAATATTTGACAAAGGAGGCAAGAACATACAATGGAATCAAGACAGTCTATTCAATAAATGGTGCTGGGAAAATTGGACAGATATATGCAAAAAAATGAAACTAGACCACCAACTTACACCATACACAAAAATAAACTCAAAATGGATAA